>LPNX010736045.1:55636-94148 GCA_001517045.1 Pseudotsuga menziesii
TTTGTCTCTCTCTCTCACACACACACACATCCCTATGTCTCCCCTTACCACTAAGGAACCCTCCATTTTGCACGTTTTATTAAAGCAAAACGGGAGCGCGTTTTATTGAAGCAAAACGGGAGCGCATTTTAATGAAGCAAAACGGGAGCACGTTTTATTGAAGCAAAACGGGAGCGCGTTTTCGCAAGGTAAAATAGGAGCGCGTTTTTGTGTACTATCCTAATTGGCATGCATGTTGGCAGCCTTGGGATTAGGCTTGGCAGGGTCGGGATTGCTTGGGATGATTTCTATTTTATGGATCAGGCGTGATTGACTTCATTCTACTATTGCATCTAAAAGGTCCCTCAACTTCTTGCACACACCCGACCGTTATGTGAAGCCTATTTGTACTAAAGGTTTCTATACCTTTAGAAACCTCTCTGCGCATAAAAACTACTCTAATCTTCCTGAAATCAATGAAAACAATCTTGTTGAAGACTGAGATGAGCGTTATGCAATCGCAGTCTTTTTAAAACAATGTTTGATGCACATTGGATGCATGACTTGTGACAAATAGAAAGTTACAAAGCTACAGATGGAGTTCTTGGAAGAACAGATGTCCAGGTTGTCACTCATTTATCAAAGTTGTCATAGAGTCAGAGTCATAAGAAGATGTTAGAGTTGTAAGTTGTCACCCATTTATCGAAGTTGTCATTTATGCAAATAATCCCTGACTTAATATAGAATAAACCTTAGCATTCCTAATAAGAGGGATTTCCTAGCAGAGCTTTGCTACTCATATTCCCTAATAATCCTTCACCTTTGCTTCTATATTGTGAGAAGAAAATTGTGAAGTATTCAAAGTCAGAAATTGAAGATGAAAGTTCGAAGCCTACTGATGAAGATTCAGTAAAGAAGGGTAAGATGAAAGGGAGCACATCCAAGTGTTCTTATTGCAACAAGGGTTTTCATTTAGAGAAGAAGTACATGCTCTTGCATCAATGCACACAAGTACAACTACAACGTTGCGTAAGCACACGACCTTAAATCTCATTCATGACGTAGGTGATTGAATGTGTGCAATCTCGTTGATGGTTATTTTCCCTTCATGAAAGAAAGACGGGCGCAGAAGGTGGTACCGATGAGAGATATAATTTTTTATATAAAGATGAGCAATTCCATTTGTAAAAGGTAATTATGATATATCACATCTACCAAATCTTTTCCATGTGTTTTTATTTTGTGATTTAGGTTAGCAAAACGAATTACTAAATAAAACATAGAGGATTGAGTTTATTCGAAGTTCATGAAATTATTCTTAAAGTATTTCAATCCCCAATATTTCTACAGTTCTTCATGTTAACCTACAAATTTAAATTTCCCCAATGCAACAAGATATTTCTGTAAAAGAATGCGAGTTCTTCTTTGTATTGGCTGCCATAACTTATGTTCAATAAGATAACTTCATGATGGTTTTGGGAAGTGAACCAATGATACATGCAATTCAATATTTCTGTAAAATGATTTGGTTGGTTCTTTATATTGGCTTCCATACTATTCAAATTTCACTATGATAGTTGCACTAGTAAAGAAGGATCTTGACAATGGATCGATAATACATGCAATGCAATGGTGGAGGACCAATAATATTAAATGTTTTATGTATATTTCCAAAATTTGGAGGAGTCACTTGAACTATTAAATAACTGGAAAGTAACCATGCCAATGTCGATAAGAACGTTTAAGTTTCAGCAAAATCAACCGTAGTTGTGAATAGTCTTAGTAGATAAAGAAATTAGAAACATTAACATCAAAGCATGCTCAATGACAACAAGAACAATATCAATAGTCATTCATTTGGGAACAGGGATAATTTTAGGGGCGGAATTTAGCCCATGGGCTATTTTTCCATGTTTTTCTTCAAAAAAACATTCGCCATTTTGCATTTTTTGAAGCCCTGTTTAGCCCAATTTTGATGGGGTAAAATGTTTTCACCCTAAACATCACCAAATTATTATATAAACGATATAAAATCCTTGGAAATTAAAATATTTTTTGAAAAATACCGCCAAACATTTTATAGTTGGTGTTTTAAAAATTGGTAAGATTCACCTACATTTATACACTTTTAAATAAGTATTGTTCCTTAAAATCATCCATGTTTGGGAAAATTGCACAAAACCATCTCTATGAAATATACAGGGCATGAGAAAGGCTATGCACACATGCATTCTGTATCAAAGGAGCTCAAATCAGACTTCGGTTGAGGGAGACTGAGGTAACCCACAGTCAGTGGAAGAGTGACCCGGTATATGAATGGAATGATGAAATCTGTATTTCTAAAAACAGCCAATGGCATGAAAACAAAAAATCAGATTGAGTTATTTATTGTCGTTGAGAAGGTATCTAATTGTGGGTCTCTATAAAATATCAACCAATGATTCGAATCTTAATCTATCAATTAACCAATGATTTGTTAGGAGCAAAGTCAAGAATATTCCATAATCCTTTGGATTTTTTACTCTCTCACTAAACAAACTATTGGAAAAAATAGATCCATCCCATGCTAAAGTTGAAGCCTGCTGACAAAAAAATTAACATATGAGCGAGACAACCTTAGCATGAATCTTGCTTTAAAGCTCGGGCATAAATATCATAGTTGCTTCACATCCCAATTTTAGTATTATCTTTTATACAAGATGTGTATGCATCTTGTTAAATCCCAGGAAATGTTATCTTTTATACAAGCTATGTATGGATCTTGCTAAATCGTGGGAAATATTATCTTTTATACAAGTTGTGTATGGATCTTGCTAAATCATAGGAAGTATTATCTTTTAGATAAGTGGTTTATGGATTTTGTTAAATCCTGGGCATAAATAAGATAGTTAATTTTCATCTCAGTTTCAGTATTATTTTTATCTTAAGATAGATTATTTTTTTTAATATGTGTTACATGTGGAAGAGTTGGAAACAAGATCAAGTCGTTAACCCTTTAAATGCTAAAGAAAACATGTATTGAAATTACATAGAAGAGACTCCTTGGCAATTCTTAAATACGCATCATACACAGAGATAATTTTACACCTCATAAAAACATCATAGACTCAAGGTGAGAGGTGAGAGCAGTAGCATTCTGAAAACTCTCAAGGAGAGGGAGACAAACTCCATACCCTCTTTGGGGAAGAAGAGATTCACTTGCAATCCTTCCCAAATACCTATATTTATTTTCATTGGTTTTTGTCAAAGGTTTTGCGATGAGAAACAACACTGGTCTCACTCACACGTAGGATCTCCACCATATTTTGATAGGTGTGATTGATTGAATTGTTTAAAATCAGTTACCATATTTACATCAAATGTTCACTTAAATATAGTTTATTCCATAAATGTCAAGGACAATTTGTTTCTCTGGATTGAATTACCTAATTATGACATATTTTTATGATGATTATAGAAACAAAGTACCCTAGGGTATATTTTCAAAGGGAGTGATCATAATCTCACATTGTATAAAAATCGATGATTGTTATTTTAAAAACGAATAGAACAATATGTAGTACAATTCATGGGGCACTCAGGACGAAGATATTTCCATCCTTCATTTTCATAAATCTGTCTATTTCTATATAACCATCATTAAAAAACAGAATGGTGTTTAATGATTATTATATTTTCAACAGTTTGTGCTGGTGTATACTAGTCATTGAAAAGATTAAAAAAAGAACACTTTCCATAGTATAAAAATTACAACTGAAAAAAAAAGAGTTGACTCAATATTTTGTAGGTGAAGGTTTATTATCCCTCCATATGAGTACATGTTTTTCTTTTATGAGAGATTACCTCGAGAATTTGTTTGTCTGCAAATATTTAGTTATGAGCCATGGTCGTTGTGCGCTAGAATCCTTCATAGCCTCTAAGATGTGCAAGTCGCCCAGGGTTCGAACTCGCCTTGCAAATTCCAAATTTGGCGTAGTAGCTTCTTCGTGTACTCACAATATTGAATTCTTGTCTCCCTATATATACACAGAGAGAACCGAAAGAAATGCAAGGTAGGCGCTTCACATGATTTTACACATATTCTCTTGGTGACATTAATCATTTATGTTTGGGCCTAGTCAATGTCCTTGAACTGATGCGTTTACTGTTTCTTTTCATGTAATGACAAGCCTGGTCATTTCATCGTTGGAATCACGGAGGGTTTCGCTGCATGCACCATTTCAAAGTTTAGAGCTCATAGTCACTTCTACCAATTTTGAAAAACCATAGGAAAAGGTTGTCGAAGCCCCTACTTTGTTCTCCATTACGACTGATGAACAACTTTAGGCCCATGCAGACATGTTTCAGAAGCCAGGAGGAATGGACGAACAGATGCATCCATTCAAGAAATAGAGGATCGATACAAGTCAGGTGGTTGTTGCATGCAGATTTCCATGACCATTGAGTGGTTGTTGCATGCAAATTGCCATGACCATCGACTTCCAGTATATTGAAAGGGGTTGTTAGAACGATTCATCGACTGTAGAGAAGATGCTAGAGTTGTCAATGTACAAATCGCAGGAAAAAAAAGGTAATTTGGAAATAAGAGGGCTACTTACAAAACATTAGAGAAATTGGTAAATATCGGTAAAAATAATATCATAGAAATCTGCAAATAATAATGCACAAAAATCAAAACTTGAGCGAAAATGTAATTCCCTACTTGCAGGGAATAAAAAGGAGGGTTGGAAATCTCTAAAGAGTTGGGATGGATTTCTATTTATTGAAACCTTTTTTCAACTTAAAGAAACAAGGATATTGATAACTCCATTAGGTTATAATACTTTTTTTTCAATAGAAGCACTCGAATATGATACAAAATAATATGCATTGGTTGCAAATTTATTGATTTGAATTTTGTTTTTGCTTTGTATTAGTGTCTTTCTCTGTGTATTAGATAGTGAATGAATAATAACAATAGCCATTTGGTGGCAATGTCTCTGACATTGCCATTTGTCGTTGTAGGTAAAGTTGATGGTAAACTATGAATTTTGTAGTAGTTGCATGTTAAATTGATAGTAAATTAGCAATTTTGTAGTAATGAATATTTTCAACCGATCACTTCATTTTTATAGGAGACTTCAATTTTTCATTTCTCCTCTCCATGCTTCCTAGCGATTCATAAATATGCATTGTGATTCTTCCATTGTTTCTCAAAACTTCATATAATTCACAGGAAAAAGATGTTGCAAAAACATAGAGATAAACAGATATACATACACTATTAGTATTTAATAATTAAAATTGATGAACAACTAGCATGTTCTATGTTTTAAAAACACGAGAATAAATATAGGTACAATAATTATAATTTAAGCTAGTGACAAAATAAATGTTGTAATTAAATAAAGGAATTTGGAATTTTGGTTTTGAACTTTATTTTTACGTAAATTCGACATAGAGATTAATGGAATTCAAGATTGCCCCTCTTCCTTTTACCACTAGCCCTGCATTTATGCACCTTTATAAAAGTGTTCAATCAATACCCACCTTCAACACTTTTCAATTCCATTTAAACAATACTTAAGTTGCCCTTAAATGCTCATTTCTTGGTGGCGTGGGCTACCTATGGTATGTTATTAGAGCCCGATGAAATGCCAAATACTTTGAGTTAATCCATTAACTCAATTTATAGCATAAGATCTAATGCTTTGCATGTATGCGAGTTTCTCTTATCTCCCCTCCATAAATTGCAGTTAGGGTTTAAGGCTAGTTAGTAATTGTTGTTATATGTTTGGAACCTGCATTCATTTTTGAATCTGAATCTGATGGATCATGTTGTAGAATGCACCAATCTCCTTTAGAGCAATGTATTGTAGGAGAGTAAAAGATTGAAACTGTAATATTTAGGTTTTAAGAGTTTGATGATTGAGAATAACAAGGTCGAGGATATCCTCATTGTACTTTTTTAGTGTCCTCGATCACGTAGGATAAACAACACCTCGTTTTTCCATGGAGTTTTAAAACAAAATCTTGCTCGTAAACTGCAAGATCTGTAAATATGTAATTCCGACGATCATAAATATGAAATATAGACTAAATGTCGGATTTTGGAACTACCCAGAAGGTCAAATTTTAAATTTTAGCAATAGAAATTGGTATTTCAACAATTGTTCTTCTGTTGGATTCCAACAAACTGGGGAGTTTTGGTTGCTCTTTATACTGCACCCTTACCTATGGATAAAATGACAACAAATTAATAGACTTACATAATTATATTTTAAAGAATCAATGCAATAGATCTAATGATTGACTTCATAGTCGAGTTGACGCGTATACTCTCAACAATGTATTTTGAACGTCATAAATATATTTGGAAGAATCAATGCAACAGATCTAAATAATATCTTCACAATCAAATCGACTAATAAAATTTCAACAAATTAATAAATAGTTATAATTATATCAATGAAATTACATTTTTTCTAAAACCAAGACGCAATACATATACATATTCATATCAACAACAATATAATCACAGGGCCATTTACAAGTAACAAGTTTAAACAAGAGCAATAAATATTATTATTACCACTAGCAATCATGTATAATTTTCAATTGTTAATAATTAGAATATTGGAACAAAAGAAAAAGTGAGATGAACGATAAACAAAACACATACAACCACTCCAGGACTGTGCATCCATGGCCAATGCTATTTGGCTCACTATACTTATAAATGTCTATGTTTTTGAAGATGTTGTTTTCATGCGCCAAAAAATATAATGATAAATTGACAACACGTCCTTGGATAGATCATCTATCATAGAGAGACAATACAATGATGAAATGGTGAAAAACAGGAAAATAAAGAAAGGAAGCTCAACTCTTCCCACACTGATCGTAAGATGACATGAAATTGGAGATCTGTGTTTAAGCATATTCATAAGCCAACACATCTGTCGCGTGTAAGCATGATCGCTAAAGTAACTCTGAGAAAGTTGTTAAAGGCATCGAGCTACCATGACTATCTTTTGCATGACAGAGAATTAGGGTTCGTTTTGAGTTTAAGGTGTGGAGTGTGTTACATCTTTTAACGGTGGTGCCCTCCTGTTTTCAGTTAATCCAACGAGGGGAGGTGTTCCACCTGACCCAAGCATGTGATATGGAACAAATGAGTCGGATAGATGGGCAGTGCATGTTTTCATCGAGCTTATGGGCACAAAAACTAAAACAATATAATCAAATGCCAAGTGTAGTTACATAATACAATGTAACCACAATACTATACGCATAGGAGAAGCTAGCTTCTGTGAGAAGCTAAATCCAATGGCCTAAACGATGCATTGATATGATCACCTTCCTCAAGCCGTTGGGTGTTAAATAAGTGGAATCCATGTTTGCATCATCCTGGCTAAATTTACCGCCAACAATTAAAAAGATATGTTCAATACTATCAATAATTGGCATGGTAATAATAATAACATTATAATTCACTTTATAATAATGATGTTATGCACCCATCAATAATATGATGGTACCTAAATGCCTACTTTTAGATCAAACTTTCCAACGACCAGCAATAAAAACCTCCAAACTAGCCAATGACCACACCGTGGGCTTCAAAGCCTGCTACACACTAGACAATAAAAGAAATCCAAACTCGCAGGTATTACATAAAACTACCCGAGTATAACCCCTAGGCTATAATCAAAGCTTTCAAGCAATACAGAAGTACAAGAGATGAAATATCCCCTTAAACAAAATTAATACGAAACATAACTATTTATTCAAATCATCATTGTTTTATTTAATTTTATTTGTGAAAAAGTAACCTAGTTTAAGTTTTATTTGATATTGAATCAAATACCATATTAATTATTTAATTATATTAATGAAAAAAATTAACTCAATGAAAAAAATAAAATTTAAATTTACAGTTTTTCTTATAAACCTATTGGCATAAACCAAAAAGATTAATGTGATTGTTATTACTAATATAGATTAATCACATACAATATTCACTTTCAGACATGATGTACAGTGGCTCATCTTGGTTACTGTAGACTAGCATGTGGTTGTAATTACTATTAAACGCCACATCCAAGATTCATCACAGTCTTCACTTTAGATTTATCAGATGATGTAAAAATTCTCCTATTCGTTACTGTGGAGTGGCATGTGATTATTATTTATATACGCTACATTCAACATTCATCATACACATATATATTTACCATACATTATGTATGACTCCTCTTGGTTACACATTTCACGATTCTCTTTGATCATACATCACCGTTCAAACTAAATTCATAGCATAGATTTTACAAAGTTTAGCATATTGTTTGAGGTTTTTGTTTCAAATTTTCCAATATTATCTTCAACATAACTACAAGAGATGTTGCAATGTAGTGTGTCCTTGCTTCTTCAGCAACCATAACATGTTGTGAAAATTGTTGTAATGTACTAAACATCGTTGGTTTTCGAACAACCATAAAATATGCATATCCACGCTTCATTTTTATCTTTAATCTAAATAAATTTCAAAATTGAACTGACAACATACATCACATTTAGTTAATACATAAAACTACTCAAATGTTATGATAAAGTTATGTTTTTGGAGAAAATTGCTATCTAAGATACATTACTGATATGAAGATAGGAATGGCCAAGCTAAAACACACCACCACACTTGTTAACTTTCAGAATTCCACAAATCGATAATCTAAAACGATCACTTGGAATTCTTTTGTAATCCCATGTTCAATCGTTAGCCAAAAAGGATTACTGCACCTGTAAACTTTCAGAATTCCATTGGCCGATGATATAACATACCACTTTGGAGCTCTTTTATAAACCCGATTTTTAAAATAGCATTTATTGCACCGACTCAAAACCATATAAAATATAATGTTCGCAACAGTGTGGAGACTATACGTCGGCTTCATCGGGTCTAATCGTACATCATCGTGAACATTTGATATTTACAATGATCAATAAGGATCCCTCGCCCACAAGGTATTCACTTAGTGTAATTATGTCATAGCACTTTCGTTCATGAGATATTGAAGAATAGCCCTAATTTAACTAGATATTGATAATTACTTATAAAAATCCTTTTGTTGATTTCCCCTTGCAATACATATTTCCAATTAAAAAAACCCTATTTTTACAATATATTCCTTATTTTTACTAGAAACCCCCTTTTTATACCCCCCCAATACCTATCAAACCCCCATACCCTATTCTGTTCCCCCCAATACCTTGAATATATTGACCTTAATTTTCACAATTAAAACCCTCGTTTATGAATGAACGTGATAAGATATTGCTCAACAAGTTGAATCCCCCATGCTCTCGCTTTACCCTCACATGACCTCTTCAGTGAGCTACTCGACACCTGAATGTAGTCTCAAGCTCCTCCAGTGCCATGATATTAATAAATGCATTATGATCTTAGTTCCCTGCCACGTCTAGGGCAACATTATATGAGGTTGATATCATATGTATGAACCAATCTTATTTAAGAAAAATAGTTAATAAAATAATATAAAATTACACACTTTAGTCTTGACTTTAAAAATACAAAAAATTTACTTCCATCAATATAAATAATACCACCTTCATGAAAACTATATTGTCCCCCTAAAGACATAATAAACAATGTAAACAAGTCATTTATTTATTCATTTTGTTTTTGCTTTGTATTAATGTATTTTCCTTATATAAATGGTTATTTGGTTAATGAAGTAATAATAAACAATGTTAAAAAGTGTTGATTTTCAAAATGTTTATCCAACCTGACAATTAAGTACTACGCTCCATTATTGTTCCTTTGAACTTTACATTCATGCATTTGATTTTTCATTACTTATTAAGTTAAATTGAGCTAAATTAATATGAATATGAAGTTTTTAACTTTCAAACTATATTTTCTTTTGTAACATATTTAAATATTTTCTTAATTTTTATCATAAAAACAATATATTTATATATTTTCTTAATTTTTATCCAAAAAAACAACACATTTCCATATTTTCTTAATTTGGAGATGGGCAAGTTAGCCTAGCCCTGTTTTCTTGATGATCTATAGAGAGAACACCTTGAACTAGGAATCCCTAGTTTCCTGCTATTGCACAATACCTTCTTTCAGAGTAGCTTTGATACCATGTTATTTTTTTCTACTTAAATTCAATTTGATTATGATATTTATCTAAAATAATAACAAGCACATAAATAGACACAAGATACACAAGAGACAAAGATTTTCCTCGAGGAAACCATAAAGGAGAAAACCCCGCAAACTTCCTCAAAATAACTCTATCACTAATACAATATCAAAAGATGGAAAAACCCAAGAATAAGATTTCTTCTGCAACTCTCTCTCTTTCTCCTCTAGTGAACTTGTCCTCTCTCTCCTAATGTGCGCTTGAGAGAGTGAGTAAGTGTGTGTATAAATGAGGGAGGAAACCTCCCTATTTATACACATCGTGTGATTGACCTAAAACCTAACTAGGCCAACCTCTTAACCTGTCAGGGTCGAATTCACCTAGGGAGGTCCTCAAAAATACATTTTATTATATTAATCATGGGGACTACTACCCCAACTTACAACAGATATTTTACCTCAATGACCATATACAATAATGACATCCTGAATGGAGTGAAAACATATCCAATGGGGGCACAACAATATACAATGAAAATATACAACAGAATATATTATGAAGTTACAATTACAACAACAGATCAGAGACTGTTGTTATAGCTGATTTTACCACACATGGTTGATCACATGTTTATGGCCTTCTCTATTCCTTTGCAGACTCTTTGGACCCCATGGACCAATATACCTTTGATGTTTCCAAGATCATCCCTAAAAACACCTGTTATTTGTTGTACGTGACTTTTAATCCCTTTCTCGCATATATACGCGGATATTGACCTCAAACCCGCGTACATCGGGATGTGTGCATAAGTCCAAATATTTTTTGAATTTTCCTTGATGTGTGTCCGAACCAGTTGACTCTTGGCCTTCCATATGCCTCGCAATCGCTCTGATTTGACCCTCCGTTACCCCTTTGGAGTGCTATATAAGGAACCCCTTAGATACATTGAAGAAGAGGAATTCAAGAGCAAGGAAATTATAGTCCATTATTGTCGTAGCTTGCTTATACTTAAGTTTGCATCCCTTTGTCCCTTTGGAGCACTTTGTGTTCTTCCCAAGCTTGTCTTTGCTTGTAAGCTTGCTATCGAGAGATGGAGGATTTGAGGTGGTGGAGGCCCAGGTGGAGGACTCAGTTTCTTCAATTCACAGACGTGCCGACAAGGGTTGTCACCTATGTAATCTCTTATTTTATTAATAGAAATATCTTTTCCCATCCAATGATGTGGATTTAAATGAATATTGAATCCATGGATGCGTTTAATTGTTTATGCATTACTGATTATATATGCTAGAGTAGGCCTGACACTATATTATATATCATGCTTGCTTTGTTTATTGTTGTTGAGAGTAAATTGCTAACGCAAGCAGGATTGGAAAAAGCTCAACGAGGATCTACTTCAACCATCTGGAATAAGGTATGACTTGAGATCCTTTAGTGTTAGATGTTTTATTTCTCTTGCATATTGGGAAGGGATTGATTTCTGTGGTTTCTCTGTCTGTTGTGGTACACCCCAATCCATAGGAAATTTTCTCCGTAATAGAATTGGTGACCATACTGGGGACGTTCCTTGTTTTTCTTTGGGGTTTGGGGGCACAATGTGCTTGATATTATTGACTTGCTCTTGTTTCTTCCCGTTTCTGTGTCACATTTTATAGTATGTTCATCCATTGACACTCCCCTTTATTGGTTTGACCCTTGGCCTGCGTTTTACCACTGTATTCTCTATATACGCAGGGTTTTGGCCAAAAGTCGTGTACATACGAGGATTTTTGGCCAAAAGTTGCGTATACATGCAGGTTTTTGGCCAAAATCCACATATACATGCATATTTTTGGCCAAAAGTCACGTACATACGCATTTTTTCTTTAAACAGTCGCGTACATCCTCCCTTTTGGTTTAGTTTGATGTTGTGGGAAGTTGTTGGGTGGGTTCTGAGTGTGGTTGGATCTTCTTGGGTTCTGATAATATCTGTTGGATGCTTCTTTTGTGACCAGAGACTGCTTTTTCATTGATTTTTCTTTGAAAGTAGTTTTAGTCATTTATCCTTTTTGTTTTTCCATTAGTGCANGCTAGGCTTGTGTTTTATGCAAGCCGTAGAGACTGAGAGTTTTAGATGACTTTTATTTGCATTTTTCATTCTTTTATATTGAAAATACAAAATAGTTGCATTCTTACTTACATCTTACATATGGATTTAAGAAGGTACTTGCACTAGATTGCTTGGATGAGAGTTGTCTTTAGGTTTTCATATTGGAATAATTGCATAAACATTTGAAGCAAAAATATTGCACTTCACGTAGTGGCATACCCTATTTTTCATTCTACATTTTGCATTTGCATTGCTTGTTAGGTGTGTATTTTACTTCTTGTTGTGTCATACTTTCATTAGTTGCACGTCCATTACCCTTTGAGTAATTACAACCAAATAAAATCAACGCTTAATAAAATGAATTACACTCTTTTATTTTCTATGGTGCATCAACAAAATTAGGTTTTAGGGTCTTGGAATAGTTCATTGTAAGTTAATTCTCCAAGACCACTAAACAAAACAATTAGGTGTCTGTCCAGGTGAGAGAGTGAAACCCTTGGTATAATTAGTGTTTCTCAGGACGCTCCTCTTACACAGGAGTTAAGCACGAGGCAGTGCTCGCGATTGTGATTGGGATTACCCCTGGTCACTTTTTGTGAGCACCGAAGATATTTCCAGGATTGTATTCGTATCTGAGGGCTCTTTCGAGAGTTTCGGGCTTTGCTACCTTGCCCATATGGTCAATTCCACCTGCGACTGTCTGCATGAGCATTAGTTATATTGAGGTGACCTTATTTTCCTTACCTAGGTTATCGAGGGGGTATTTGCAGAGGTTATTATGAAGGTGTCCTATCCAGGTAGGGGTCGGACAGCACAGTCGCTATATGTGTTGAAGCTAAGGGCCACTATAATTGGTTACATACCTCTGCTTGTAGTGTATGGGAGTTTCGAGCCTCTCCTAGGAGAAACATACCTGCTGCATTCGAGAGCTCACATATCCTCCCCTTGGTTTGTTTGTATTTTGGTTGTATATTTTTTTAGGAGTGTTCTCTTTGTGTTCTAGTTGGCCTTTGGGATCGCGGTTACATGAGTATATTTATGTCCTCTTGAGTTTGGGTCCTTTTATTTTCGGCATGCCTTGTATCCTATCACCTATCCTTGGTCCTAGTACGGAGTCTAGTGTCAAAATTGGGGGCATCACAACCCCTTACTGTGCTCATAGATTTGGGAGTGGTCACATTTTTCCCTCTACTCCATTTTTGGAGGATGTTGACTCCCTTCTCTCGGTCTTTAAACCGGTGGTCACCCTCATGGGGGTTGTAATGGATGCGTGAAATTTGGGTCTACACCTTACTTTCCTTTTTATGTCCCATCGTTCATTGCATTGTTTCCTTTGGGTGCAGTTGTCATGATCATACCTCCCTATATCGTATAGTTTGGATTCTTTATTGACTATTTTGGGTTTCTTTGGACTAATATGGTTGTCATGTAGGGTCCAGGTTCTATACACTCTCTCCGAGGTTTCAACCGGTTCGTTCCTATCACAGGTATTTGATTTGGATTTATGCAGGAATGCAACAGAATACACAAATAACCATAGAAACAAATATGCAACGGAAATAACACTTCATTTCATTAATCAATAACTGAAACTTGTTTACGTACAGGATGGAAGTAAATTATCTAGAGTGCTGGTAGCTTATCTCTGAGAAGAGATGTGGCGGCTACATGCCTATGAAATTTGTGTTACATTGAGGCTCGAAGGCCTATATATTATTGAGAAACAATGGAAACCCTACACATCCAAAAACCTAACCCTAGGAGGTGAAACATCGGAATGTGGGCCCCGTTGGGTAACTTGGTACATCAATTTCCTGGGGTCGTAACTTTAGCATACTACCTCCGTTTGACGCACATGATACACCGTTAGAAAGATCTATTTAAGGACTACATCCATAAAAAAAAATGCCAAGTCTAGGGTGGACTCATATTTTCCCAACCATTCGATTCCAAAGAAACGTCGTTTAAGGCCTCAAAATGGCTCCGGAAGTTTAGGACCCGAAAAATGCCAAAAATAGTAAATTGTGCTACAATTAAGGAAACCAAAAAATTGAAAGAAACAATTGTTGGGGTCCAAGTGGAATACGTAGGTGTCCACCAATATCCTCCTATATCATTCCTCCCCCCTTAGGAAGCAATGGTCTCCATTGCGCTGATTTCCTCCATGAGATGAGGAAACTTCTGTTGAACTTGGTCCCTGGTGAGCCACTTTCCCTGGTGAAGGAGTTGGCCTGCTTTGACAACTTGATATAGATGGATCTTCTACTGGCAGATGTTCTTGATCTGTGTGTCCATAATCCGCTCAGTTGTGTCTTGTTCCATGCAGTCAGGGTTTAACTCTATTGGTGTGAGTTGTTCTGCCATGGCTGATGTGTCTAGTAGAGGTGGAAAGTAGGGTCGAAGGCGGTCCACATTGAACACTGGGTGCAGACCAAGGAATGGTGGAATACTGAGCTCGAAGGCATTTCCCCCGACAGCCTTGATGATGGTGTATGGCCGATATCGAATCAAGCGATGCTTGTGGTGGGGTCAAGTGAGGCGCTCCTTCTGCAAATGTAGCCACACTTTGTCACCCACCTGGAATTTGTGTTGCACCTGATGCTGATCATGTCGCTGCTTGTACTTAGAATTGGATCTATCCGATATGTCATGAACCTGTTGGTGAATGTGCTAAATGCGCTCAATGAAGCTATTCGCCTTGCAAACTTTAGACTGGATATGAGCTGAATCAGCCTGAGTAGCTACACATGGCATGGCTACGTCAATGGGACATAGTGGTTGGAATCCCAAGCCCACCTGAAAGGGGTTGTGGCTGGTTGAGCTGTGGAGGGCCTGGTTATAGCTGTGTTGTACATAGGGGAGGTTCTCATCCCATGTGCGTGGATGCTTTGAGTTGTACATGCACAAAATGTGTACGATCATCCTGTTGAAAACCTCTGTCTGGCCATCAATCTAGGGATGGAAGGCTGTGGACTTAGTGAGCTTGGTATCTAGCATTGACCATAGGCTAGACCAGAATGTAACAAGGAATCTGTTGTCCCGATATGAGATTATAGACTTTGGGACCCCAAAGTGTACCCACACTCGTTCAAAGAAGAGTTTAGCAGTGGATTCTGCTGTGATACTCTTCTTGCAGGCTACCATTATGGTCATCTTTGAGAATCTCTCAACGACCACAAACACATAGTCGTTCTAGTGCTTAGTAGAAGAAAGGCCCGACATGTAATCCATGGAGATGGATTCCCAAGGTCGACTAGGGGTAGGAAACAAAGTATAGAGGCCTTACTTCTTGATGGATGGTTTGGCAATGGCACAGGCAGTGCAGGATCGGATGTACTTCTCGACATCCTGTCGAAGGTTCGGCCAATAGAAATACTTCTGCAGTACTGCCACTATTTTCTCGACCCCGAAATTCCCAATGACCCGACTGTAGTGTGCTTCCCAAATCATCTTGGCATGCTCGCTTGAAGGAACATAAAGGTGTTCCATGTGACATAGTAGTACATCCTGGAGGTGAAATTTTGGAACTTGGTTTCCCTCCAAGAGTGTCTGGTGTGTGTGGCTAAATTCTGGATTGCTCTTGTAGAGAAGTGGCCAATTAGAAGTCTCGTGCCCACAGGCATTGAGCATGGTGGTTATCACCATGATCGATGGTCGGCTAAGGCAGTTTGCAACATTATTGGTGCTTCCCTTCTTGTACTTGATGTTCAAATGAAATTGTTGTAGATATGTGGACCACTTCTAATGGAGATCATTCTATAACTTCCCTTGTGTCTGTATGAACTACAGGGGTCAGTGGTTTGTGTGGATGATAATTTCCTTCCCCAAAATGTAATGTTTCCATGGTCGGCAAGCCTGTACAATGGAATACATCACTTTGTCATAAGTGGGATATTTGCAGACTATGTCAGACAGTGTCTCACCGTGATATGCAACTAGATGCCCTTATTGAGTAAGGAATGCCCCAATAGCATATTCAGAGGCATCTGTCTCGATCTCAAATGGTTGTTGAAAGTCTGGTAATGTGAGCACTGGGGCACAACAGAGGCGATGTTTCAATTCTACAAATCCTTTCTATTGAGTTTTCGACCAAAAGAATTTTGCTTTCGCTCCTCCCTTGGTGACTTGACTCAAGGGCCAAGTGATATGAGAGAAACCCAACACGAACCTGCGGTAGAAATTAGCAAGGCCCAGAAAGCTGCGAAGCTCTGTTAGAGTAGTTGGGGCTGGCCAATCCCGAATGACTTGGATCTTGGTTGGATCCACATGTACCCCACACTCATCAATAATGTATCCCAAATACTAAACCTGGGTCATGCCAAAAGTGCACTTGCCCAAATTGGCACACAACTTGTGTTGTCGCAGTGTTTGGAGGACTTGTCGGATGTGGTGGAGGTGCTCTTCCCAAGTCTGGATGAATATCAGGATGTCATCTAAGTACACTACTACAAATGAGTCGGTGAATGGCCACAAGATGTCTTCCATTAGTCTCATGAAGGTTGTAGGAGCATTTGTCAGCCCGAAAGGCATGACCAACCATTCGAAAAGGCCCTCCCTGGCTTTGAAGGCAGTCTTCCACACATCGATCGGTTTGATTGGTACCTGGTGATACCTGAACTTGAAGGCGATATTGCTAAAATATTTTTCCCCTTTAAGTTGGTCCAGGAGGTCATCAATCCTTGGGATCAGATACCTATTTTGGACAGTGATCTTGTCCAGTTCCCGATAGTCAATACAGAGTCTCCAAGTGCCATCCTTCTTTTGTACCAACACAATCGGGCTCCCACAGGGCGATGAAATTGGCCAGATGTGACCCTTTTGTAGCAGCTCCTGGATTTGCCTCTTGATTTCATCATTCTCCAGAACAGAGCATCGATAGATCGGTCCATTGGGAAGTGGTGCACATGGGATCAGATCGATAGGGTGCTTGACCTGACAGTGGAGAGGCACCCCAGTGGGTGAGGTGAATATGTTTCGATACTCCTCCATGACCTTATCCATTTGTTGTTGTTGTGTGGAGGGGCCCTGTCTAGAGGTCGTGGCCACGATCTTCTTCTTGCCTTGAGGGCGAATCATCAAGAAAACAAACTTCTCGATTTTGGAAATGAACTTACTGCATTGTTTTACAGTAACCAAAGAGATAGCGGCAGGAGGTGGTACCTCTGGTATCCTGTACAAATTATTTCCCAACGTAATAATAACAGTGCAAGGCCAAGACTCATACACAGCATGTTTCTTCCATAAGTATGGTTGACCTAATAATACATCACAAACATCAAGAGGAGCAATATCACATAATACCTCATCGATGAAGGGCTTGATGTTGTAGGGAAGGCGGCACTGCTGGCTAACATGGAGATCCCGTCCTTGGTGAAGCCATCTGATGGTGCACAGCTGCGGGTGTGCTGTGGTCGGCAAACCCAAATGCTTCACGACCTCTACTGAAATCAGGTTCTTTTAGCTCCCACTGTCGACAATGAACTATAGGAGGGAACCCTATACCCACATCTGGGAGTGGAACAGACGGTCCTCCTCTTATGAATCTTCTGGTTCTTCCTTTTGGATCTTCATGGTGGCAACAGTGGCATTGGGCTATGCATCGATAATCTTCTTCCCTCTATCATTCCCCTTCTCGGGTTTTGATTCAGTGTCAGAGTATGCATCTGATTCAGAAGCCTTTATCTCAGCCACCAGTGACTACTTGGCCTGACACTCACTTGTGTTGTGAGTGGGGCTCTTATGGAACTCGCACCACTTTCCTACTTCCTTCTTAGGCTTTGCAGTGTTGCTCTTTGCTTGTGGATTTGGAAATTTTTCTTGAGTCGCCATGCCTTGGTTGTGTCCTTGGTTCTGTGGTTTGGGGGCACCTTTCCCTTGCTTTTGATTCACAGATCCAAAGTCTCACAATTTCTGTTTGAATTTTTGCTTAATTTTGGCACCATACCGATATGTCGTACCAAGCGAAGAGATGTCAAGAAACTCCATTTCCTACTTAATGTATCTGTGCAAACAACTGTGGTACTTAAACACCAAATGTTTCACTGAATCTTTGATACCCAACTTGGTGTGCAAGGTATGGAATAGATTCGTGAGCTCATGCACATCTCAATCCTTTGTTGTCGCAGCGTAGTCCATTGTATGTAATTGTTCTCATAGCTCCCCACTAGATAATATTGTCCCTTTATGGCATATCAAAAATAATTCCAAGTGGGTACAGTAGAGAACAGAGAGGGTTCCTCCTTGTCCTTTCTCTCACAGTAGGTTTCCCACCAGTCCTTGACATGGGGGGCGGCTGAGTAGAGAAAAAGTAATATTTTCCCGATCGAAAAAGTCATGAACCGAGAAATATCCTTCTAATATATTCAACCATCTGTCTACGGCATCTGCATCTATTCGACCATAAAATATGGGAATGTCGAAGTTTACTTGTACCTTAAAAGGGGTTGCACCTCCAAAGTGGCTGCTAGATGCAGATGCGCCGCCAGTGGGATGTCGTTGAAGGATCTTGGCAAAGTTACCCATCATCACGTTCCTTTTGTTTTTCAAGGGCCTTCTCGAGAAACATTTTGATAGGATCTTCTATGCCCTCATCTTTGTTTTCATCCCCCATGGGTGGCCGTTGGGATTTGCGAGGCTGATCTTGCAAAGGTTCAACTAGATCGAGCCCTAACTCTTTATACCCCACCCTCATTGGGGACACGCAAAGAAGGATCAAGAAAGAGCAGATTGGTCTTATACCACTGATCCGGATTTATGTAGGAATGTAACAGAATACAAAAATAACCATAGAAACAAATATGCAGCAAAAATAACATTTCATTTCATTAATCAATAACTAAAACTTGTTTACATACATAATGGAAATAAACTAGCTAGAGTGCTGGTAGCTTATCTCTGAGAAGAGATGTGGTGGCTACATGCCTCTGAACTCTGTGTTACATTAAGGCTCGGAGGCCTATATATTATTGAGAAACAATGGAAACCCTACACATCCAAAATCCTAACCCTAGGAGGTGAAACGCTAGAATGTGGGCCCCATTGGGTAACTTGGTACATCAATTTCCTAAGGTCGTAACTTTAGCATACTACCTTCGTTTGACGCGCATGATACATCGTTAGAAAGATCTGTTTAAGGACTACATCCATAAATTACAAATATGAAGTTTGAAATGGACTCATATTTTCCTGACCATTCGATGCCGAAAAAATGTCGTTTAGGGCCTCAAAATGGATCCAAAAGTTTAGGACCCGAAAACTGCCAAAAATAGTAAATTGTGCTACAATTAAGAAAACTGGAAAACTGAAAGAAACAATGGTGGGGGTACAAGTGGAATAGGTGGGTGGCCACCAATATCCTCCTAGATCAGTATTACGTCTAAAGTAGCATATAGGTTGGGATTTCATATCCGCCTGCATTTTTCATGACCTTATGACCGTTTCATTTTAACCTTAGGTACGAACCCATTCCATGGTATCACGTAACCTTCATGTTGTTGTTAGAAGTGGTACTATGTGAATGATTGAGCTTTCCTACACATGGGTGTCCTAGTTAGCGCCCTTTTGCATTTGGGACCCATGCTATGAGTCCTCTCTTAGGTCCGGGAGTCCCTTTTAGTCCCGCCATGTCTTTGAGCAAGAGCTTCATACTCTTCTTGAACTTTATGCTAGCCATTCCCCCAGGACTCCCTTGTATATGTCAAGTTGTAATTGCATTATCATGAGTTTTCCCTTCCTTATTGAGCCTTATGTCAGCTTCCCTGACTTTAATTATCATCCATATAGCTTGAGCTTGTCTCATGTCTAGCCAAGCAGATCCTTTTTACATATATTTTGTAGCTTGATCCCCCATTTTTTACCAAGAGGAGACCTTCCTCTGAGTGTCGTTATCCTGCACATACTTCCTTGCATTGAGCATAGGTATGTTCCACTGCTTGGAACTATTTTTCTTGTCCCCTGACACTCGTCTCCTCCTATATTTGTAAGTATAAAGAACTTTTATTCTTTTTCAAGCTTTTCAAAATATCTGAAAAAGTCCAAAAAAATCAAAAAACCAAAAAGCCAGACAGGAAAAGATGTTATCTTTGGCAGCAGTCAAGTCATGTTGCCTTCGAACAAAGCACTATATATCACATCCATTGGTTGGGTTAATAGTTTGACTTTAGGAGATGTACTCGTTTCTCTGAGTTCATCTCCACCAACTGGTTAAGCTTTCAATCCCTATGGAGCCTCTATTGATGCCTCCTATGTCGCAGAGATGTCCCAGTTTTGTATATCGAATCTATGCTTCCTAGATTTAGTCACCATTTGCCTTTATTCTCTTGTTCTAAGGAAGTTGAAGCCTGTGTCGGTCATTCCTCGGTTGTCTTGACTTTGCATGTCGGCCATTACCGGTACTGTTACTAGTTTGTGCACATCTTGTTCGAGTCCTTCCACATTATATAGCGTTGCTGAGTACCTCGTGTTGGTTGATGGGGGATGCCTTAATGCCCTCCTTCCAACGGATTCCATCACATCGACTTTAGATCATTTATTCTAGGATAGGAGTCTAGAGTGATTTGAGTGCCTTGAGACTTACAGTCATTAGTGGTAGGTTCTCTCGCCATCCATAGTTTTGGGAATACATCAATGTCCCCTGATCAATAGATTCTTTCAAGTGTTCAACCTAAACACATATATTCACACTTGTTAGATTGCACTCTAGTACCTTGATTCTCATTTTCATTATCAATGGATGATCTCGCATCTGTTAACAGTATACATCAATGACCGGTAATCAGACGATGGACTACTATGTTTGACCTCGACACCTCTATACACATAGTAGGACATGTACTCGTAGCAGTTTGTGTAGAATAATTTCCAGATTGGTGGCATTCCCCATATGCTACCTCCTTGATCATGCCAGTGTTCATGAGATTTCAGCTCTCGTGACTTGATTCCAGTGTATGTCAGATATCTTCAGCCATTACGGAGATCTTGATCCATTGTATATTTTCAGCTTCTATGGAGATATTGATCCTTTATATATCTTCATCATGGAGATTCTGATCTATTATATATTATATGTGGCGATGACCACACATGTCACATTTTGTATGACTATTCATGGCCATTGCACTCTTATGTATCCGGGACTGCTATATGTATTTGTAGTCATGTGCAGTGATTGATTATTGTACTATACTGATGGATGGCTGGTTCTTCCACCTGGTTCTTCATTACTCCACTTCTAGGATGGATTCATAATGTATTTCAGCAATAATGTTACCCCTCTGACCTCACACATTAGGGGGCATCTGTTACAGCTGATTTTACCACACATGGTTGATCACATGTTTATTGCCTTCCCTATCCCTCTGCAGACTCTTTGGACCCCATGGACCAATATTGTACCTTTGATGTTTCAAATATCATCCCTAAAAACACCTGTTATTTGCTATACACGACTTTTAATCCCTTTCTTGCGTATATACGTGGATATTGACCTCAAACCCGTGTACATCGGGATGTGTGCATTAGTCCAAATATTTTTGTAGTTTTCCTTGATGTGTGTCCGAACCACTTGACTCTTGGTCTTCCATATGCCTCGATATTGCTTAGATTTGACCCTCCATTATCCCTTTGGAGTGCTTAATAAGGAACCCCTTCGATACATTGAAGAAGAGGAATTGAAGAGCAAGGAAATTATAGTCCATTGTTGCCGTAGCTTGCTTATACTTGAGTCTGCATCCCTTTGTCCCTTTGGAGCACTTTGTGTTCTTCCCAAGCTTGCCTTTGCTTGTAAGCTTGCTATCGAGAGACGGAGGATTGAGGTGGTGGAGGTCCAGATGGATGACTAGGTTTCTTCGGTTCGCAGACGTGCCA
This sequence comes from Pseudotsuga menziesii, assembly GCA_001517045.1. NCBI lineage: Eukaryota > Viridiplantae > Streptophyta > Pinopsida > Pinales > Pinaceae > Pseudotsuga > Pseudotsuga menziesii. The sequence goes on from LPNX010736045.1 coordinate 77,723, forward strand.
ACAGAGGTTGTCACTTATGTAATCTCTGATTTTATTAATAGAAATATCTTTTCCTGTCCAATGATGTGCATTTAAATGAATATTGAATCCATGGATGCGTTTAATTGTTTATGCATGATTGATTATATATGCTAGGGTAGGGCTGACACTATATTATATAGCAGGTTGCTTTGTTTACTATTGTTGAGAGTAAATTGCTAACGCAAGCGAGATTGGAAAAAACTCAATGGGGATCTACTTCAACCGTCCGGAATAAGGTATGATTCGAGATCCTTTAGTGTTAGATGTTTTATTTCTCTTGCATATTGGGAAGGGATTGATTTCTGCAGTTTCTTTTTCTATTGTGGTACACCCCAAGCCATAGGTCCTCAAAAATACATTTTATTATATTAATCATGGGGACTACTACCCAAACTTACAACAGATCTTTTACCTCAATGACCATATACAATAATGACATCCCGAATGGAGCGAAAACATCTCCAGTGGGGGCACAACAATATACAATGAAAAAATACAACAAAATATATTCTGAAGTTACAATTACAACAACATATCAGAGACTGTAATATCACATTGATGTAACTTTTCATATGCATTTGTTCTCACATATTGTGCGGTGCTCTGTTTATTGGTGTGATGGTTTTAAATCTGAAAATTTGCATATTTTGGACATATATTCTTTATTTATCTATTAAGGAGCGATTTTAATAATAAGGTGAACCCAACAAGGGTTACACTTTATTTCAAATTACTGTGGTGTAAAAAAATAAAACAATCAAGGATGGAACCACAATCTAGATCATAGGAAAACACACAAAACTGAGCTAAAAAGGGTTGCGCACTTCCCTATGGAATCACCCATCTAGTGATGGACCAGACCAATTAAATACCATGAATAAAACATTAAAATAAATAAATAAAAGCAATGGAACCTTATTACTATGGAGTAACCTTCTCAAAGAGTAATGAGAAGAGTAATATCCATTGACCAAGAAACAATTTTTATAGTTAATAGTTTAGGAGGACGAGTCATCCATCTCATAAAACTGTTCATGCAACATAATATTATATAAAAGATACCCACAATGAGGCTTGGATATCTTCATGGAGGATTTCAAGGGAATGTGGCCACTATTTTCCAAAGAATGTACGCAATATGAAATGGCACTCTTAAAGGGGATTTCCCCTTTTATCTACAAATGAAAACCATAAAAAAATAAACATTCATCAAACTAAGGGGTTATGCAAAAAAAATTATAAAAACCAGAGAGAAAGAAAAAGAAAGCCCATGCCCTCTTCTCTCATATTAACACATCGAACATGAATCAACACGGAAGATCCCCGCTCCTCTCCCATGAGAATTAATCTCATTAGGTAAATTAATAAACAACGTAACTTCCACAATGAACATAATCACCTTTTTCTAGCAAAGTGAGGCACTCTCCCTCTTTCATGAGGTCCCTCTTTCTAAAAAACACTCCTTCGAAGAATGTGTCACCCCTTACAAATATGGGATCAAATCTCCTAATATGCAATAAACATTCCATCCGAAAAGGGCTCATTCCCCTCTCCATTCCTTCTTTATAATGCTGAATGGGTGCATGCCCCTCCCCTTCTTGATGAGCTCGATACCTCCCATGAGAAGAACCTAATAAATATATGAAAAAACCTTCTTTTTTTCCTTTGAAACATGTGTGAGGTTCACAAACCCTAACTAAATATTTATTCAAGAATTTAGTAAATAAGTTATACAAAATTCTTACTTCAATTAGTCAATATTTTTATACTTTTTGTATTTGACTTTTTAAAAATATATATCTATAGTAACTATTTTTCCATGATCTCTCATATATATATAAATATATATGTATATGCATATCTATGTACACATATATATTCGTGAGTACATTATATTCTATATGTTTTCATCACACAAACATAGTTATTTGTATAATTAATTTGGAATGATAAATTATATAGACTTATTTCTTTCTCACCTTACACTCAAGATGAAATGGAAAAAACTTGGCTTATTTCTATTTAGGAGTTGTAATGATAATTCTTTGGTACCCCTTTCCATAGTTAGGTTTTTAATAATAAAACATAGTCATAATAACTCTCTAAGAAGATATAATATTTTTTCCATGTCATGTGTTTGAATAATCAAAACCCGTCCCAAGAATTAGGATAAACTAATTAATCTTTTTGATTAATTTCCTAGGTCCTACACTAGCTAGTTTGCATCCAATTCCATTTTTGAGGTCAAACTTGCCCAAACTTCCTCCTGGAAAGAATTAGAAAGATCCTGGATAAGATTTTGACAACTCTGCAGTCTTCCCAGTTTGGCAAGTGTGCAGTTCTTCTTTTTCAGGAGTTTCCAGTTTTTCTGCAATTTTAAGGCAAAAGTTAAAGCTAGTTTTAAGGTAGACTGCCTTGTTTTTTGCACCAAATCACCTCCCTTATTTTCCTCACGTAAAAGAATGATAAAGTCCAATTTCCATCACTTATGAGTTGTACCTACTCATTCAACAAATTTGTGAGCATCTTGACTGGTTTGGAAAGTGCTTTATGCACCTATGGGGGATTTTGACTAGTTTAGTAAGCCTGTTTTGGTATTGATTCGAATAACATCCTAATGCTTTTGAATCCTTGGAGTATCTACATTATGAGAAGCCTATATATATTTAATTATGGATGATGTGTATTAATATAACGAATATTTTGTGTATTATCACATATTCAGTCTCCTTGAGTGTTTCTTGCATATTTTCAAGTAATTTTGTGAGTTCAATTATTCTAAGCTTGGGATAAATTTCCACATGGTATCAGAGCCTTAGTAGCTCTATTTTTATCCTCTTCTAACTTCTTTTGCAGGGTCGACATCACTCACTCAGAGCGCGGACTGTTTGTTCAAGGGCGCAGTTGCTGAAGAATGGATCAATCTCAACAAATCATCTTGACTCCATTCAACTACTTTGAATGGAAGGAAAGGATGGAGATCTTGATGAGGAGTAAAGGCCTATACAAAGTGACCATGGAAAATGAATTTAATCCTAATGCAACAGCAGAGAAGATCAAATAGCATAATAGGAGAGATGAGGTGTATGGTCTCTTATGTCTCGGCATTTCCAGAGACCTTTTATTTCATCTTGATGGTCTTACATCACTGAATGAAGTGTGGGAGAAGATTCACAATTTGTTTGGGAAGACAAATAAGATGAGGGGTCACCAACTAGAAAATGGGTTGATTTCATTGAGTCCAAGAAGCTTCGAATCCTTGCAAGTCTACTTCTCCAAATTTAAATCATTGGTTTTGCAGCTAAAATGGTGTGGTATTGATAAAGAAGATGAAAAACTAGTCTTATCCATCCTCTCGAAGCTTGGTCCTGACTACTCAATATTTTTTTTGACCTTCCATTCCACCAAGTTGAAAGTTTGAAACTGGAATATGCCATCACTGACAGATTTCATGGAATCCTTGACTTAGGAGCAAGACAAATTGGTCTTGATGGGAACCATCAAACCATCCAAATATCAAGATTTGGTTGTTGTAGATTCCAAGGTAGATTCCAAAGGAAAGAAGAAGGCTGAAAATCCTCCAGATAAAAAGGAGACAAGTCCAAGTCTCAAGAGGATTCCTCAAACTCCAAGAAGAATAACTTTCAGAAGAATAAAGGTAAAGGTGGAGGTATAAAGTGAGCATACTGTGGTAAGGGATTTCATCTTGAGAGCTCTTGCATGAAGAAGCAAATAGATATGGTGACTCGACTCCTGGAGAACAACAACATCTCCCTTCCTAGTGGCACAACCAAGAAGGAAGGAGGATCCAATTTCAAAGATAAGGAGAGAGTTCATGCCTTGGTTGTAAGCACTGTAATATCTCCATCCTTTATCATCGATTCTGGAGCTTCTAGGCACATGGTTTAAAAAAAGGAATCCTTCTCATATCTTGATGATTTGAAGAGTCCAAATATTTTTCTGGGAGATAACTCAGAAACTGAAAGTTAGGGTAAAGGTAGCATTGATTTTAACTATGGTTCCTTCAGTAATGTTTTGTATGTCCCGGGTCTTGCTGTTAATCTCTTGTCAGTCTACCATATGACCCACAATGGGTCTCCTAATAAGGTTGTTTTCTCTCCCAATGAAGTTGAAATCTCTGATATTGCGAATGGTAGAGTCATTGCTAAAGGTTTTGTGGATCGTAGTTCAAAAGTCTACAAGTTCTCACACTTCATTCCTTTCTCTAACCCCTCTTCTCTCCTCACCCATGCCAATGAATCAAGAAATATTTGGCATGAGAGGTTTGGTCATCTAAACTATAAGTACCTTTCATAGTTGTGTGAAAAAAATATGGTTTCAGGATTTCCAAAGGAGTCTGTCAGGGTTGCATTCTAGGAAAATATCCAGAGCATAATTATGAGAGAGTCAGTCATGAGCGAGCCTATGCACCTCTTGAGCTCATCCATAATGAAATTTATATTCCCTTACATCATATGTCCATGATACAATCGAAGTATGGCTCAACCTTCATAGATGATGTTTCCGAGCACTATTGGGTTTACTTCCTTAAACTCAAGTCTGAAGTTTTTTACCACTTCAACGTTTTCAAGGCCTTGGTTGAGAACTTGTATGGGAGGAAACTCAAGACACTCAGATCTGAAAATGGTTGTGAATATGTCAAGTATGAGTTCATTAATTATTGTGAAGATGTAGGTATCCAGATGCAACACTCTATTCCTTACACACCTCAGCAGAATAACATGGATGAGAGGAAGAATAGAAGTCTCAAGGAGATGGCTACATGTATAATGGATTCTAAGACTTTGCCACCAATTTTTTTTACTGAAGCTATAAATATGCATCCTATATCTAGAATAGGGTGCCTCACAGGAAGCTAGATGTATTTACTCTTTTCGAATCTTGGAGTGGATAGAAGCCTGATGTGTCTCATTTCAGGATTTTTGGCTCAAGAGCATGCGATCGAATTCCATTGGACAAAAGGAGATATTTGGAACCCCAAAGCCAATAGTGCCTATTTGTTGGGAATTTTGAATATTCAAAAGGGTACAAGCTGATCAACATGATCACTCAAAAATCCTTCATTGAAAGGAGTGTTCAGTTCGAAGAAGAGCCTATGGTAGCAGCAGAAATTGGAGAGTCCTCCTCACCTCCTCCACATTTGGTTGTAAGTGAAGGAAATAATAAACTTTATGATTCTGATATGTTTGATAATTATGATTTAATTTCAGATCCAAATATCCCCACAAGTCCAAATTGGGAATCAAATACCATCCAAGCATCTAGGGAACCAACTAGGAATCCTAGTGATTTTAGGAGGACTAGATCTCAATTCGAGAGTGCCCTTTCTGTCAAGGACCCTTTATTTGTTGATAAGTGGTTTATAATGATTTAATTTCATCCACGGACATATGAATATGAATGTGAATACCCAATATGGAAAAAATACGTGAAGGAGGAATTTCATTCGCTCCAAAAGAATGACACATGGGATCTAGTCATTCCCCGCCCGGGGAGAAAGATAGTTAAGTGTAAGTGGGTTTTCAAAACTAAATTTGCTGCTGATGGTTATCCTATGAAGAATAAGGAAATTTTAGTGGTTAAGGTCTTCTCCCAAGTCCAATGCATTGACTACAACAAGACATTTTCACCAGTTGCAAAGATGGACTCCATAACAGTAGTTTTGGCCATTGCAACATCCAAGTAGTGGGAAGTACATCACATGGATGTAATGAGTTATTTCCTACATGGAGATATGAAAGAATAAATATATATGTAGCAACCAGAATTTTTTGTGGCTAATACATCTCTTGTGTGCAAGTTAAAGAAACATTGTATGGGATAAAACAAGCTCCCAGAGCTTGGTATGCCAATATTGATGGTTTTTTGCTATCAGTGAACTATTGTAGATGCAATTATGATCCAACTGCCTTTTTGAAGTTGATTCATGGTTCCTTAACCATCATTGTATTGTATGTGGATAACCTTCTCATCACAGGAAATTCCAAGAAATAAATTGCCTCCTTGAAGGGTGCAATGAACCCTGCCTTCTCTATGACTAATTTGGGATTATTACGCCAATTTTTTGGGTCTTGAAATTTATCAATCGGATCTTGGAATAAAGGTACATCAGTCCAAGTATGCTTTAGATATGCTCAGAATGAATTATTCCAAGCCAAGAAAGACTCATTTCCTTTCACGAGTTAAGCTTGAATAAGCGCAGTCAACTCCTTTGGAAAACAACACCCTGTATAGGCAACTAGTTAGTCGTATTATTTATTTGAGTCATACTCAACTTGATGTATCTTATGCAATGAGTGTGGATTCCAGACACATGGATCAACCTCATGAAATCCATTGGAGGGCAGCAAAAAGAATCCTAAACTTTGTACAAGGACCAAAAACTCATGGGATTCACTATGTTGCACAATATAACCTAGAGTTAGTTGGTTTTACTGACTCTGATTGGGAAGGTGATAACACTAATACAAAATCAACTTCTGGATATGTGTTTATGCTTGCATATGGACCAATCAACTGGTCAAGTAAGAAACAAAGTGCAATTTCACTTTCATCTACATAGGAAGAGTACATAGGAGTTGTGAATACAACTACTCAATGTTTGTGGTTGCAGAGAATACTTGGAGAGTTTGGGATCGAGTCAGAGAATTCTACAATCATCTATTGTGACAACCAGAGTACCATTAGAATCTAAACTGATCTAGTACTGAGGAAACTAACCAAACACATCGAGATACATATGCACTATATCAGATAACTTGTGCATGATGGGGTCATTGATCTGCACTATTACACATCATCTGAGCAAGTTGCAAACATCTTCACCAATATTTTTTCTGAGAGGACCTTCAGCAATATCAATTCATTACTTGGGATATTTGATCATGTGGTGAAGACATATTAAAACTATATTTCATACAATTTTGTTCATTTCCATGTTTGAGGGAGGATTTTCCCCTTACATCATCATGGAGTGGAGGATGTGAGCATTCCCCATGAGCTAGTTTGGCCTCTTGCATGAGCTCCTCTTCGAACTGTACACGCCTTTATATGAATGCATTCTAAGATGAGGGGTCAAAGAGCTTGTATCCCTTTGCATATTCAACATATACAACCATTATGGACTCCTTTCTTTGAGTTTGCAAGGCCTTTATCTTCTCTAGATGAATCCTAGCCCAAACCTTTGAACCAAAGACCCTGAAGTGAGAAACACTTGGCTTGTGACCACTCCAAGACTCATATGGTGTTTTTCCATCCAAATCTTTGTGAGGAGATATATTTTGGATGTATGCATCATATTTGATGGATTCAATGCATATCTTAGGATTCAAATCCTTAACTTCCAATATATAGGTTGCCATCTCCTTGAGATCCATGTTCTTGTGCTCTTCCACACCATTTTTTTGTGGTGTGTAGGGCACCAAATGCTACATTTGGATGCCAAATTATTCTCAAAGTTGTTGCAAAATATTGTTCACATACTCCTTTACATTGTCGGCCCTAAGGACCTTGATCTTGTTCCCACATGCAATCTCAACTAGGGATTTCCGAACTTTGAGAGTCTCAAAGACTTCATATTTGAGTTTTAGGAAATATACCCAACAATGACTTGAGAAGTCATCTATGAAAGTCATTGCATACCTTGATCCCCCATAATAGGGTGCAAAAAGGGGCCTTATGAGGTCTTAATGAACAAAAAAATCACTTGGACATATCTCCTTGCCTTCCCTTTCTCGTAGTTGTGCTCTGCATGCTTTCCCACTACACATCCTTTGCATGTTCCATTTGAGAACTTGATAGAAGGAATCCCTTCCATCATGCCTTCTTTGCTCAACTCCTGGAGGTGCATGTAGTTGATATAAACATATATCTTATGCCACAACTTGATTGTCTCATTGGCATGTGACAGGAGAACATTCCCTTGGTAGTAGGGGAGGAAATGGGATAATTTATACATTCTTGCATTATGATAAGCAAAACCCAATGCCACAAACCTTGCATGTAGATATTTCTGCTATCTCCACTCCATCTGGAGTAAATTTTACTCTCTTGGCTTCACCGGTGTGTTTCATTTGATACACTGAGAGTAGGTTCGTTACTAGATCAGGCACAAACAACACATTGTTAAAGTACCCATCTTCAAGATCAATCATGCCAATCCTTTTGGCTTGGATCTCTAAATCATCACCCATGCGAATGGATGGGCCACTGTGAGAAAACATGGCTAAGAAGGAGTCTTCTATGGAGGCCATGTTCTTGGAATCTACTGAATCTATTATGAAGCAAGAAGATCTTGAAGAACCAGCATCCAAGGCATGGAACATCTCCTTGTTGTCTGAGCTTGAACCACCATCCTTCTTCCTTGCGCCCTCGGGAAATGAGATGTTGTTCTTCTCAAGAAGTTGTGCCATCATGTCTATGGTATTCTTCATGCATGCACTCTATGGATTCCACCCCTTATGACAGTAAATGCATTTGGTCTTTTATTGCTTCCTCTTTTCCTTGTCCTTGGAAGGATTTCAATCCCCATTTGAAGATTTGGGTTTCTCTTGTTTCTTCTTCTCTTGCTGCTTCGAATCTTTGGATTTCTTTTGCCTTTGGCTGGATTCGAAAATCATATAGAAAGGGCTTGATCCTTACTAGATTTGAGGGTTCCCATTTTCACTAGCGTCTCTTGCTCTTGAGTCAGTGACTCCATGAAGTCATCTAGTGAAAGCATGCACCAATTTCGAGCTGTGAGCTTGCTAGAGTAGAATGTTGACACAAACACTGAGTACTCTGGCACTATCTTTGAAAGTATGGAAAATATGAGTTGCTCCTCTTTATTCTCTATGCCACATGGTTTCAGCTGAAGCACCAATGATTTGAACTTGGTGAAGAAGTCTTGGATTGTCTCAAAGTGAGTTGGACTTAGTGAGATGAGCTCATTTTCAATCTGGTGACCTCTCATCTCATCAATATTCTTGAACAATGCCTCAATATTGAGACATACTTCATTGGTAGTTATCATATTTTCTACATGGAATATCAAGTCTCTTGAAATGCTTAGACAAAGCATTCCAAATGCTTCATCAATCATGTTGAAGTACTTCGATTTCTCCACCGCAGATTTGGGTTTGACTTCAATCCCCATCGCGAATATGTACAGGCTTTTCGACCTCAACTGGATGACAATTTTAGAATTCCATTCGAAATAGTTTAATGGGGTCAAAAATACATGAGTCTTCTCCATTTCTGCTTGCACATTGGGTGACAAATTGTTGAATGTATCTATAATGCAAACACTCGAATCTATTTAGAAAATCCCTCAAACAGCAACTCAAACACTATGTATTTGATTTGTAGCTCCAAATATATATAATACCATTGAGAATTGATTCATAGTAGGATCTAGGAGCCAAGGATATTCTCACAATTTGATATTACACACAAATTATGCACAAAACAATAGAAAGAGTGAAAATAGCATACACAAATGTAGTCAAAAATTGAGTTTATTATGACTGTCCAACATGTAAATATGCCTAGAACATGTTTATATTACAATAGGGATAAATTGTGAGGCATTGGAGGCCATTTCGATGCATACAAGTTTCAGTCCATGATTTGACCCTCAAACCCCCCTTAGTGGACCAATCAGCTTCCTTATCATCCCAAACAGTCACAAATGCAAGTGTGAACATCGGTGAGGCACATTGGATCATAAATGAAGGCATGCTAGGTGTGGGTGATCACATGGGTGAGTTGGAGTGGATCTAGGAAGCAATAAATTCTCAAGGAAGGCCAAACACCATCACAAACATGCACTAGCACCTAAGGTCAAACATATACCTGAATATGGGGATGGGTGAATGCACCAAGATAGTCCTATCATCAATGAGGGTTCCTGGGTTGTCAGAATGATAAACCTAGAGCGCCTCAACTATAAGAATGATCAAAGTGGAGCACCTCAACTATCAATAAATGATCAATTAGCCTATGTTTGGACCATGGAATATATCATAGAAGCTATTGAAATGTGTCTCAGGTGTATGATCAAGGTGCTAAGGTGGATTATTGCTATAAAATTTGGTTATGGTTGTCACCCATCCAGGAGAAAACATACAAATGGAAGATGAGCTTGCTTCCCTCAAGACCAAACTCCAAGATCTAGATCAAAAAATTATCAACCTCCATCTTCAACATTCATCCATGAACAATAAATGACCGCTAGATTCTTCTGCAGACACTGGGTTCTCTTATTCCAAAAAAAATCATGGTCTGAAGCTTGATTTTGCTCACTTTAATGGAGATGATCTCACTGGATGGATATACAGGGAAGACCAATATTTCATTTTGCATAACACTTTTGATGTCAACAAAGTCCCACTTGCATCCTTTGATTTGGAACAGGACGCCCTTCAATGGTTTCATTGGTACATCAAGGCTCATGAAGAGCCAAAATGGACAGATTTTTTCCAACTTCTTTTGCAATGATTTGTCCCTAGCACTTTTGATGACTTCATAAGATAAATCACTAAACTTCACCAAACTGGCATTGTGAGGGAGTATCAAACAGAATTTGAGAAACTGGTCAATCACACAGAAGAATTTTCTGCTGAATTCTACACGAGTTATTTTAGAAGTGGTATGAAGGATGCAGTGTGATATGAATTTTAAATGCTCTATCCCAACACAATGATGGAATCCCTAGGGTTGGATAAGTTAGAGGAGGACAATATCATAGCTCAACGGCACTCCAAACCTACTTTTATTCCATTCATAAATATGGTTCCCCAAAGACCTCCAATCACACCAGCTCCTATAACCACTCCTATCAAGCATTTGTCTAAAGCCGAGATGTAGACACGTAGAGAAAAAGGGATTTGTTATAATTACGATGAGAAATTCACCCAAAGACATTGATGTGCTGAACAAAAACTATATCTTTTGGATGTGGATTATTCTCCTACACTTGAAATTTTCGACGATGCTCGGGATCCAGTCAATGATCAGGACGACATTATACAATTGCATGTTGAGCCTCCTACTCAAGACGACCATCTAGAGATATATCTCTATGCATTAGTCGGTGTCACCACCCCACAAACCATGTAGGTCAAGGATTTATTCAAGAATATCCCTCTTATAATATTCATTGGTTCTAGTAGAACTCATAACTTCATTGACCCGGATCACTAAAGAGGCTGATTGTTTTTTTCATCCTTGCTCCACCTTTGAAGGCATGATTTCCAATGGAGGCACCTTACCTTGCAAAGGAAAGTGTCATAATGTGTGTATCTTTATTGGATATTATAAACTATGATCTGACATGTTTTCCTTTCCCTTAGGAAGATGTGATGTGTTTTTTATTGCTCAATGGTTACACACACTTGGACCCATCTTATGGGATTTTGTAGAACTTTGGATGTAGTTTTCAATCAATGGGAAAAAACACACATTGAAGGGATTATAGCCAGGGTCTCTCAGCAACATCAATTCACATCGCATGTAAAATCCCCTTAATAAAAATTCACATGGTGTCATCGCTTAGCTCCATTTCATTCATATGTGAATTTCAGCGGTCTCCACTACTTCCTTGGATCTACAACAAATTTTGGATCGCTATGCATGTATCCTTGTTGAACTAGTGGGATTTCAACCTTAAAGACCAGAGGACCAGCATATTACAATTCTTCCTGGAAGCATCCCTCCCTAAATCAGGCCCTTTCGCTACCCATTTCACCAAAACAGAGAGATTGATATGCACGTTCGAGACTTACTCAAGCAAGGTATTATTCACCCTAGTACCAGATCCTTTTCATCACCAGATCTTCTTGTCTAAAAAATATGGGTCGTGGTGCCTCTACATTGACTTTCGAGCACTTACTCACATCAAAATCAAGGATAATTTTCCAATTCTTATTGTTGATGAGCTTCTTAATGAACTTCATGGTGCTCATTTTTCCTCCAAGTTTTATCTTCATTCTAGGTATCACAAAATTCAGGTTCATGAGGATGATATACCTAAAATGGCTTTCGACACACATGATGTCCACTACGATTTTTTGGTCATGCCCTTTGGACTCATGAATTCTCCTTCCTCATTCCAGGAATTGATGAATAAAATATTTAGGCCCCACTTACGGAACTTGATTATGGTCTTTGGTGATATCCTCATCTATAGTAAAACATGGGCTGAGCATCTCCAACATCTAGATCTTGTACTGCAAATTTTCTTTGATCATATTTGTGCCAAATAGTTTAAATGTATTTTTGGGTAGGAGGAAGTAGATTGTCTCAGGCATATCTTTTCAGCACAAGGGGTTCATGTAGATCCTTCCAAAATAGATTCCATGAAAAAGTGGTCACACCCTCAGACACTCAAGTGCCTTCATGGATCTTTGGGACTGACTATATACTACCACAAGTTTGTCAAGGATTATGGGAAGTTTGCAGCTCGATTAACAACTCTACTAAAAAAGGATGGTTTTACATGGACACATGTTGTTGAGTGTGTATTTGAAAAAATGAAACAAGTTATGTGTACCACACATGCTCTGATATGCTTGATTTCTCCAATCCCTTCACTATTGAGAGTGATGCTTGCTATAATGGACTTGGTGTTGTTCTCCTTCAATATGAGCATCCCATTGTGTTCACTAGCGAATCCCTCTTCGGTAAGAATTTAGCCGCCTCTACATATGATAAGGAAATTATGCCTATTTTGCATGCAGTACAAAAGTGGCAGCCATAACTATTAGGTAATTGTTTTTGCATCAGGACTGATCACCAGAGTCTAAAATGTTTCCTGGAACAATGGGTCTCACCCCCAACACAACACAAATGGGTTATCAAACTCATGGGTTGTGACTATGAGATCACTTACAAGTAGGTTAAGGACAATCTTGTGGTGGATGCTCTTTCTCACACGTTTGATGTCCACATTTCTCTTTCATCTATTTCTATGCCTATTCCAAATTGGTTACAGTATGTTCAACAAGGCTATGTGAATGACTCTTCATTATCTGAAATCATCCAAATTTTGGATAATAAACCTTCTATTGTACAACATTACTCTTAGTATGGTTCTTCTCTAAGATACAAGGGTCGTCTGGTGCTTCACTAGAGAACAGATCTTCAACAATTTGTCTTTTATGAACTCCATGTTGATCCATTGACAGAGAACTATGGGTTCCTCAAAACGTATGAACGAGCACAACGTAACTTCTTTTGGAAGGGAATGAGATGCTCAACTCAACATATGGTGGTTGGATGTGATACCTTCTAGCTCCACAAGGGTGAAACACCAGTCCTTCCCGTATTTCTTGAACCCTTTCCCATCCCTACAAGGATTTGGAAATATATTTCGATGTATTTCATTGAAGGGATCCCTAAATCTAGCGGGAAGACCGTATTCTTGGTTGTTGTTGATCGGATCTTCAAATATAGTCTTTTTTCTCTCTCAGACATCCATATAGCGCCTCCTCAGTCACCCAAATTTTCATGGACTATATATTTTGTCTTCATGGAATCCCTTCATCCTTGTCTCAGACCGTGACGCAACTTTCACAAGTCATTTTTGGACAGAACTATTTTGCCACACTGGCACCAAACTGAATATGATTTTAGGAAGTCACCCACAAATAGATGGCCATACTAAAGTTATTAACAAATGTTGGGAAACTTATCTTCATTCCTTCACCTCCGAAGAACAACATTAGTGAGAAAATTGTCTCCCTCTCGTTGAATGGTAGTACAATAATTCCTACCATAGTGCATCTAAATTACTCCATATGAAGCAATTTATCATCAGGCACTGCCAGTGCTCCTTCCATACACCCCCACTAGTTCACCGGTTCAGGAAGTTGACACAGTTCTCCGAAACCGAGATCATATTCTTCACATTTTGTAGGAAAATATTCACATGGCTAAAAAATGATTGAAACAACAAGCCGATCAACATCATTCTGAGCGCAGTTTTCAAGTTAGTGATATAGTTTTTCTGTGTTTACGTCCTTACAAGAAATTCTCCTTGAAACTCAAAGGGTTTCATAAGTTGGATCCGAAGATCTATGGCCCATATAAGGTTCTTCAAAATATTGGGTCCATTGCTTACAAATTGGAAGTTCCTCCTTCTTCTCACATTCACCCAGTATTTCATGTCTCTTGTCTTAAGAAATTCATTGGCACCAACATCAATGTTAAATTTTTCATATGCTTAGCTAAGACATCAGTATTTCATTACATTTTCATAACAAAAGAATATAAACAAGATCACTGAAAGATAGACAAGCACAACCATACAAAAGGAACACAAAGATTTATCCTGGGAAAACCCTAAAGGGAAAAACCCAGCAAAAGTTTCCTCAATATAGATGCCCCAAAAAGATAAAAGATAAAACCAGCAAGGAGATCAAAGCCTGATCCTCCTCCTTCTCCAGCTACTTCTCTTCTCCACTAATGCGCTACACAAGTGAGAATGTGTGTTCCAAATGAGGAGCACCACACCTCTATTTATATTCATCTGTTCACTTTAATTAACTCATCCGACATGTAGGCTCGACTTAATCATGTAGGCTCGAGTTACACATGTAGGCTCAAGTAACCACACTGGGGTGCTAATGACCCACATTTACAATTAGAGGGGACTACCTCATGACTCTTATTAGTTCTTCCAATTAGAAGGATCGGGGTACAAAGATAATACAAGTGGTTCTTTCGGTAGGACCATCGGGGACCACAAAAGATACATATAGAATATTCTTCGAAGTTACAATATTTCAACAATCAACACACAAACTATTTTACCATAACTGGATAATGAAGGATCCATCATTTTGGAGCCAGAGGCCATCCTCAATAAGTGCACTCGTCAGCTTCACTCTCAATCCATCACAGAGGTATTAATTCAATGGCATGACATGTAACGAGAGAAAGCTACATGGGAACCACTCCTTCAGATTCAGCAACAATTTCCACATCTAAATATTTGAGGACAAAGCTTTTCTAAGAGGGAGGGGATGTTAGGAAACCGTTTCAACCCTTCTCTTTACTTCGTTAGTATATTGTTGTTGGATGCATATTCTTTTTAAGTCATCCTGTGAGTATATTGTATTATCCCACATTCATGGGGAGTAATAGTTGTTTAGATTAGACTTAGTATGTAAGTGCATGTTGAGGGAAATGAAGGAATCCATGAGTAATTTGTATTGAGCTTTCTCAAAGGAGGTTTTCCCCTCGAAGTGGCCTGTGATCAATAGAATTCCTTCAGTGCTCTACTATTTTTGTTATATCATGTATTTTCATTACTTATTGCAGGAGGTTTATCACAGTTTGATGGTCTCCTCAGTAATTTTTGTACATTTTCAAATATAATTCCTTAGTGCCTCACCTTGTAAATAAAATTCAATGTTATTATCCATTTTCCATTTCGAACTGTCCTTGTCATAACAGAGATTCTGGTATTGCGCTCCTCGGCATGGTACAGGTACATCTACCCCTTGGTATTTCAGCATCTCTACGCATGCAACAAATGAAATCAAAATTAAAATCCATGAATAATTAAAATGATTATCCTTTTCTTGTGCATCGATGGCATCTACTAAAAATCCGTTCAACAAATAGGTCGACCAGTTCATCTGGGATCCCGCAACACACTGCTTTGTTGCAACAATTATTCTGTAGGTACACTTGTTTGTTCGCATCTTCGTCAATAGCTTGCTTGATAAAACTTTGCCAATGAGCTGAACAACAATGTCATTGATAGACACAATGGAAAAACCTCTCTTATCTCTGGATAAATTATATATTTTCCTTCATCCTATTGGTAAGGGTTGTATCCTGGTCCTTTCTAGTGAAGAAGGGTGTTGGGTCGACCTCGGAAAGAGGAAGTCTTGTAATTGATGCTATCAAGTCGGCATATACTGATATGTTTCAATCTAGCCATATGAATCCTCCATGAAAACAGACTAGCAGTTTCTTCACGCATGTATTTACTTCTGTTGTGAAACCAAAATTTTTCATATGCACCAACGAAAATAATCTAGATTTGTGTAGTCCTCTATCCCACACCATTGGGACCAAGTGAAGGGGTCCATCTTCAATCTCTCGAACAATGGCCATATACCGTGACATATCAAGTTCAGATAAATTCCACAGATCATGGTTTCTAAACCCCATATTATTCAAGTTTGATAGAATGTATGTTGGCACATGGACTCCTGTTGGTATGCCTGGTTTTACCAGCTGATATTTGGTATTGTCACCAAGAGTGAATTTAGGTTCCTCATCCGACCTTCACGATGTTAACACCCAAAAATGGTTAACTACCTCATCTACCCCATTTCATGGCTCATTCGTCCATTTGCCTACCATATTTCCCTGAAAGTCCCACTAAAAAGCC
>LPNX010736049.1:0-10946 GCA_001517045.1 Pseudotsuga menziesii
CTGGAGTTAGATTTCATCATTAAATAGTTGCATCGTGAGGGAAATCTAATGTGTAAGCTTTCATAGTGTAGTTTTTCATCTAGCACAACCACATTGTCATCAATCACAGTGCACCATGATGGAAATCTAGATGGAGTTAACTTTTGTTCTTAAAACATTGCACGGTGAGTAAACCTAATGTCTGTTAGCTTTTATAAGGTAGTTTCCATCTAACACAACCAGATTGTCATCAAATATAGTACACCATGATGGAAATCTAGCTAGAGTTAGCTTTCCTTCTAAAAACATGGCACTATAAGGGAAAGATTATGTGTGTTAGCTCATTACACCATGATAGAAATCTAGCTGGAGTTAGATTTCATTTTAACAATAGGGCACAATGAGCTAGAATTCTAATTGTTGCCTCTTATCTGGCAACCTCTATTTTCCCATAACACATTGTTCAGGGAGTCATCCAATGCCTTAAAGGAATAGCAATTTTTAAAATTTAATTAGCAATCTCTTTTGGGAGCTTTTTTCTCTTAGTCTTCCTATTTGTAGAATTTAATATCCAATGTCAATTGTTTTTCAGGTACCTTATTAGTGAGGGGCACTTGTTAAACAATTTTTAATCCTTGGTGATGGGCCAGTGTTTGAACCTGCGATAATATCATGAATTCAACGTACATGAGCTCAAGTGTCCTTACCTGTACATTACCCATCTGTTGGACTACCTTTCCAGTGTTGCAGCAACTGTTAGCTTCCTGAGACTCATGAAGAGTTGAAATTTGGTCCAAAGGGCACAAAACTGGATTCCCACATAGATAATGGGACTGTTAAACTAACTTCTGACACTAATACTTTGTCAGGAATATATTCAACTTATAAACCTCCACAATCCGGTGTGCCTGTGGCTTTCAACAGTCCTCACAAACTAAATTCCAACTCAGCAATACTAGTAGGATCATATGGCCACTCAATTAATTTACATTAGCAGCCAAACACGTCAGTTTTAGTGGCAGTTGTATCATCATCAAATGCTACTTCTGTGAGGTCTGATCTTGTGCATACATCTTTAGGTCAAAATTTGCCAACTATGGCAGAGTCTGGTGGAACATTGGATCTTGTGCATACATCACTTGGGCTGAAGAAACTAGCCTCATTTCATTGGAGGCTCTGCAAATGAAATAGTAATGGTAGCAGGTCATTATTTTTAAGATCGTTTTTTATTGTATGGTAATTATCTTGCTTGTTGGAGGTGTGCCTGCCAGTGCCTTAGAAGTGGTATTATCCTTATCTATCATTTTCTATCCTGACACATGCCCAAAACATGCCATGCATTTTAGGACACATTAAAACTCATGTCCGACATTTGTCAGGTCATGTCACATGCCCGACCCGTTGGACACGGACATGGAGGCCTATATGGCTGTGTCATGTTTCATAGCTTTTTATGCATTTCGAATAAAATTGTATCTTGCTGGAGGCGACCAATCATCTTAGTTTTCTACCTCTAGAATTAAATGAAACACAATTGAACCCCTTGAAAGGAACCTAACTGACTCATATAAATTACTTAACAATAATGTCCTAAATTCAAATAATTTGTTTCAGTACCTTGTAGCCTGAGTTGGAAAGAAAGAGACATGAAAAATAAAATACGTGACCTGAAACTAGGATTTATGTATGTTGTTGTTTCCAGAATATCCATAATAGCGTGTTGTATTCATTTGGACATTTGTTTTGGCTCCTGTAGAATCTTTGTTTTGGCTTTCAACAGTCCTCACAAACTAAATTCCAACTCAGCGATACCAGCAGGATCATATGGCCACCCAATTAAGTTACATCAGCATCCAAACACGTCAATTTTACTGGCAGGTGTATCATCATCAAATGCTACTCCTGTGAGGTCTGATCTTGTGCATACATCTTCAGGTCAAAATATGCCAACTATGGCACAGTCTGGTGGAACATTGGATCTATCAAACCTTTCACTCGGGCTGAAGAAACTAGCCTCATTTCATTGGAGGCTCTACAAATGATATAGTAATGGTAGCAGGTCATTATTTTTAAGACCGTTTTTTATTATATGGTAATTATCTTGCTTGTTGGAGGTGTGCCTGCCAGTGCCTTAGAAGTGGTATTCTCCTTATCTTTCATTTTCTATCCTGACATGTGCCCAAAACATGTCATGCGTTTTAGGACACATTAAAACTCATGTCCGACATTTGTCAGGTCATGTCACATGCCCGACCCGTTGGACACGGAGACGGAGGCCTATATGGCTGTGTCATGTTTCATAGCTTTTTATGCATTTCGAATAAAATTGTATCTTGCTGGAGCCGACCAATCATCTTAGCTTTCTACCTCTAGAATTAAATGAAACACAATTGAACCCCTTGAAAGGAACCTAACTGACTCATATAAATTACTTAACAATAATGTCCTAAATTCAAATAATTTGTTTCAGTACCTTGTAGCCTGAGTTGGAAAGAAAGAGACATGAAAAATAAAAGACGTGACCTGAAACTAGGATTTATGTATGTTGTGGTTTCCAGAATATCCATAATAGGGTGTTGTATTCATTTGGACATTTGTTTTGGCTCCTGTAGAATCTTTGTTTTGGCTTTCAACAGTCCCCACAAATTAAATTCCAACTCAGCAATACCAGCAGGATCATATGGCCACTCAATTAATTTACATCAGCAGCCAAACACGTCAGTTTTAGTGGCAGGTGTATGATCATCAAATGCTACTTTTGTGAGGTCTGATCTTGTACATAAATCTTCAGGTCAAAATTTGCCAACTATGGCACAGTCTGGTGGAACATTGGATCTATCAAACCTTTCACTCAGGCTGAAGAAACTAGCCTCATTTCATTGGAGGCTCTGCAAATGAAATAGTAATGGTAGCAGGTCATTATTTTTAAGACCGTTTTTTATTGTATGGTCATTATCTTGCTTGTTGGAGGTGTGCCTGCCAGTGCCTTAGAAGTGGTATTCTCCTTATCTTTCATTTTCTATCCTGACACGTGCCCAAAACATGTCATGCGTTTTAGGACACATTAAAACTCATGTCCGACATTTGTCAGGTCATGTCACATGCCCGACCCATTGGACATGGACATGGAGGCCTATATGGCTATGTCATGTTTCATATCTTTTTATGCATTTCGAATAAAAGTGTATCTTGCTGGAGCCGACCAATCATCTTAGCTTTCTACCTCTAGAATTAAATGAAACACAATTGAACCCCTTGAAAGGAACCTAACTGACTCATATAAATTACTTAACAATAATGTCCTAAATTCAAATAATATGTTTCAGTACCTTGTAGCCTGAGTTGGAAAGAAAGAGACATGAAAAATAAAAGACGTGACCTGCAACTAGGATTTATGTATGTTGTGGTTTCCAGAATATCCATAATAGGGTGTTGTATTCATTTGGACATTTGTTTTGGCTCCTGTAGAATCTTTGTTTTGGATTTCAACAGTCCTCACAAACTAAATTCCAACTCAGCAATACTAGCAGGATCATATGGCCACTGAATTAATTTACATAAGCAGCCAAACACATCAGTTTTAGTAGCAGGTGTATCATCATCAAATGCTACTTCTGTGAGGTCTGATCTTGTGCATACATCTTCAGGTCAAAATTTTCCAACTATGGCACAGTCTCGTAGAACATTGGATCTATTAAACCTTTCACTCGGGCTGAAGAAACTAGCCTCATTTCATTGGAGGCTCCGCAAATGAAATAGTAATGGTAGCAGGTCATTATTTTTAAGACCGTTTTTTATTGTACGGTCATTATCTTGCTTGTTGGAGGTGTGCCTGCCAGTGCCTTAGAAGTGGTATTCTCCTTATCTTTCATTTTCTATCCTGACATGTGCCCAAAACATGTCCTGCATTTTAGGACACATTAAAACTCATGTCCGACATTTGTTAGGTCATGTCACATGCCCGACCCATTGGACACGGACACGGAGGCCTATATGGCTGTGTCATGTTTCATAGCTTTTTATGCATTTCGAATAAAAGTGTATCTTGCTGGAGCCGACCAATCATCTTAGCTTTCTACCTCTAGAATTAAATGAAACATAATTGAACCCCTTGAAAGGAACCTAACTGACTCATATAAATTACTTAACAATAATGTCCTAAATTCAAATAATCTATTTCAGTACCTTGTAGCCTGAGTTGGAAAGAAAGAGACATGAAAAATAAAAGACGTGACCTCCAACTAGGATTTATGTATGTTGTGGTTTCCAGAATATCCATAATAGGGTGTTGCATTCATTTGGACATTTGTTTTGGCTCCTGTAGAATCTTTGTTTTGGCTTTCAACAGTCCTCACAAACTAAATTCCAACTCAGCAATACCAGCAGGATCATATGGCCACCCAATTAATTTACATCAGCAGCCAAACACGTCAGTTTTAGTGGCAGGTGTATCATCATCAAATGCTACTTCTGTGAGGTCTGATCTTGTGCATACATCTTCATGGCTGAAGTTTGAATAACATTATGGTTGATATCTATACTCATGAACAATGAATTTTATTAATAAAAGGGTGTAATTATACCACCAGAATATATGTACATTTGTCTTAAGGTGTTCAAGTGCAACAGGTAACCCAATCATTTCACCAATATGGATCTTCTATGGAAAATAATTTTTGTTCTCTTTCTTGGTGCAATTTTTAGTGCAAACTTCTCTGCTACTACTTACCAACATGCAGATAGGAATGGTTCTGAGAACTTCGTCTTTGGGCTTGTTCATTGTTGTCTAATGTTCAAACTAGTACTTCTACCGAGTGCCAATCATAAATAGGCAATAATAAGGTGAATGACACTTTGTTCTCAGCTGAGTATAATAGCCTGTGATCTGACTGTGCATAGACAACACTCTTAAACTAGTTTTGTACCCTTAGAAAATACAAGCATAAAAAAGGCTGACTGAGTTAGGCCAAGATGAGTGAATCCCAACACTCTTGAATGGGAATCACTGCAAGCCTACAAGGTCATTTAAGCCATAACATGCATATGAATTAACCCAAAAAATAAATTTGATGGTGGAGGAATTAATTAACACCTGAGCAGAAACAATAAAAAAGATCCATACAATCACATAGAAATTGAATACGCCATAGAAAATAGAGATTTTTTCCCTAGAAACCCAAATTGGAAATTCAACATTCGATGGGATTTGATTCTTGCTCAAAAAATTGGTATGAAGGGTGAGCTCAATCTGTTAAAGAGGCTGAGTTCACATTGTAGTGTTTAATTGGCTGTGTTTTTGCCATGTGAAGGACTCAAGGAGGCTGCATTGTTGCTGTGTGAAGGAGGTATGTTCATGTAAATTAGCCTCAATGAAGAGAAGATGATGCCCAACAAGGATTTCTACCACCACAAGTTTTATCAACTAGATTTCTAAACCTATAATGCCTTGAAGGTTCTTTCAATAGGCATGTGGGAAATTGGTAGCCTTCACTCCATACAACCTTACATCACTCTATGCACTACCTAGCCACATATTCCAATTCTTTGCCTTCACCGAGGTATGTTAAATCATTCACTACGTCCATAATCACTAAAGGTTCCATAGTTGGATGTTTTTATTATTTTGTACCCTCCTAACTCACATCTTAGTAGAATTACTCACCCCTTTATTGTGAATAGTAAATTGATCCCCGCAACTTTATGCCACTGTTCAACCTATCAGGATAATGGTGCAGAGGAGCTGAAAGACGAAGCTAACTGTATGCATGTGAAGTAGTGTCATGGGTCACGTGTGATTATTGCTCCTATGTTTCCAGTTTGTTATGAAATTTCCAGTTTGTTATGAAATTTCATTTCTTGAGAATTACCAAGAGTATTGCAAATCTTGAGAGTTGAGGGAGGATACACTTAATATGACACATAAGGAAGAAGGGAACCTGGAGGACTATGTACAGTGTTTTCAATCTAATTTTCATAGGTATCCACACAACACTCTAGGTGGTGACATCTTGAAGACAATTTTAATTCGAGGGATGCGGGATGAATGGCTGGATATGGTGAACATAGTGGTAAAAGATGATATATCAAAAGAAATTTACGAGACAATCTATTACTTATGAAAAATATTCTCATGGGGAGATTCTATAAGCAAACTAGGAATCAAAGACTTTTCCAACAGAGCCATGAAGTTATCCAATGGAGGAGTAACCTATGTGGAGATTGGAATCTTGTTAAAGGATTTTAAGACTGATATCCTCAACACATTATCTTCCCAGCTATATTTTCTTCAAGGTAATAAAAGACAAATTTGATACTGAGAAGGAACTTGCTATTTTCTTCCCACAATGTAGAAAAAAACAGTCCTCAAAGGAATTTTTATTGAAAACTGTTGAAATTTGTGGGTGGGATTAGGATCATCCTACAAAATCATGCCCATAACTGTACCCTTCACCAAGGCGATCTTCAATGCAGAGAGCCTCCTTCAGTAGTTTTGACCTGTAACTTTGGGAATCTATATTGTTTTCTTAGGTCAGTGGAGTTATTTTTATCAAATGGGTAGTGGTAGGCAAATGAGCTTTTGGGCTCTTTCCTGTCTGTTCTTTCTTAGTTTTCTTCATCAAGCTACAGCAGGAGGAAGTGGGTATGTGAAGACAGAGGGCACCCATTTTCCTGTCAATGGGAATGCTCTGTTTGTCAATGGGGTCAACTCTTACTGGTTGATGACTATGGCAATAGATATAGCACAGAGGAATAAGGTTACCTCTGTTTTTGAAGAAGCTGCAGCTCACTGTATATATATGCTCAGGTTGTTTTTAAGGTAACTGGCTGTATATATGCGTATCTGTCTCATCATATGCGTACATTTGCTTTGTTGTATATACACATACATAGAATGATTTGTGTAGAATAGATATACACACAAAAAACTAATCAAATCTGCATTCAACGACTTGTTTCCTGCAGAATGTATTGACTAGAGTGAACATCATTAGTGGATTATTGTTCCTATGTTTCCAGTTTGTTATGAAATTTCATGATATAACCTCCATTTCATTAAATATGGAAAAATTTAACATAATATGGACTAAAATTTTCTCAAATTATCCTTTTTAAAGCCCAAAAATATTCCTTCTAAAGTGCAATTTTCGATTCCGAAGGTGTATGTTTGAGAATGCCAATAGGGATTAGGGCTTGTAGCTTCAGGGATCTGGGAGAAACCATTAATATCATGACCAAAGAAACTTGGGAATCACTCATCCTTTCAAATATTAGACCAACCCCCATAGTCTTAGATTTGACCAATTTGTCCACTATTAGGATAGAGATAATCCTGGATGGTGTAATCATTTATGTGGAATCCTAGGAGTATCCAATGGATTTCCTATTACTACAAATGATATCCTGTCTTGAGGGCCATCCTATGATATTGGTAAGGGCATGGCTAGCCATGTTCAATGCATACATGAGATGTAGATCAGGGAATATGATAATTTCCCATGTATACCTCACCAGAAACTTAATTCTTTATCAACCAACAAAGTGCAGCATGACGTGTGAGAATTATTTATGGGATAAATATAAATTTGAAGATTAAAATGTGCATGTCGTCCTTACAATTGATAAATCAGCAGCCATCCTATGATATTGGGAAGGGCATGGCTAGCCATGTTCAATGCATACATGAGATGTAGATCAGGGAATATGATAATTTCCCATGTATACCTCACCAGAAACTTAATTCTTTATCAACCAACAAAGTGCAGCATGACGTGTGAGAATTATTTATTGGATAAATATAAATTTGAAGATTAAAATGTGCATGTCGTCCTTACAATTGATAAATGTTTGTATTTTAATTACAAGACAAAATATGACGGTATCAACAATTTATCAGTAATCCATGTTCTATTTATCAGTAATCCATGTTCTATATACCAATCCCCCCAGCTTGAGAAGAAGCATGACCGTCTCACCAGTATAGGAAGAATGACACAAAAACTCATGGAGAAGAATTAGGTAATGGAAAAGCAATGGGATTTCTTTCATTATGGTTCCACTTTGACAATGCCACTCAAAAGTTGCGGGGATGACTTCACAACCTAAAAGATGTTGTGAAGGCATAAAGTTAGCTTCGTCTTTCAGCTCCTCTGCACCATTATCAACTTCTCTGGGTCCCCAAAACCTAGCTTCGTCTTTCAGCTCCTCTGCACCATTATCAACTTCACATGCCAAGTGCCACTAATTTCTCAAATATTTAACTCTATATAGCCTTCTCTATTGCTCTAGGATGTCATAGCTTTTCAGTGTTTGGAGATCTTCAATGCAAAGAGCCTCCTTCAGTAGTTTTGACTAGCAACTTTGGGAATCTATATTGTTTTTTGAGGTCAGTGGAGTTATTTTTGTCAAATGGGTAGTGGTAGGTAGATGAGATTTTGGGCTCTTGCCTATCTGTTCTTTCTTATTTTTCTTCATCAAGCTGCAGTAGGAGGAAGTGGGTATGTGAAGACAGAGGGCACCCATTTTTCTGTCAATGGGAATGCTCTGTTTGTCAATGCATTCAACTCTTACTGGTTGATGACTATGGCAACAGATACAGCACAGAGGAATAAGGTTACCTCTATTTTTGAAGAAGCTGCAGCTCATGGGCTCAATGTTTCCAGGACTTAGGCTTTCAATGATGGCCAGCACAAGGCATTGCAGACTTCTCCTGGTGTATATGATGAACAAGTCTTTCAGGTTCATGCATGGGCCCTAGATTTGCTAGCCCTGGACTTCATGGTCTCTGTTTTGTAATGAAGGCCCTGGACTTCGTGGTCTCTGAGGCCAACAAGTATGGTCTCAGACTAATACTTATCCTGGCAAACAATTATGTTAACTTCGGAGGAAAAGCTCAATATGTACAATGGGCTAGCTATGCTGGACATAATCTCCACTCAGAAGATGATTTCTTCACCAATGGCACTATTAAAACCTATTATAAGAACCATATTAAGGTAACTGACTGCATGTATGCCATGTTAAGATAACTGACTATATTTCCTCCAATTAGTTTAAAATAAATTAAAATTTTAAAAACCTCTAGAGTCTCAACACTATCCATAGTCCATAGTCCACAGTAACACAGCCTCCAATCAGTAGACAGTCCACGCTTCACCCCTCACGCCACTGATCTAGTTCATCCACATCCACAGCTCACAGGCTCATGAGTCACAACTCTGGAAAATGGTCACAGCAATGGCTCACTGCTCATGGGCTCTCAGCACAAGGATGAATGATCAAACTTCACGGGCTCTCAGCACACAAGCGGATGGTTCACAGCTCAAGGAGAAGCTCATGCTATTGAGATGCCCCAGGTTCATAACGAAGGATAAAATAAAAACACGCTGTTGAGATGCCCCAGGTTTAGAATGAAGGATAAAATAAAAACATGCTATTGAGATGCCCTAGGTTAAAAACACGCTGTTGAGATGCCCCAGGTTCAGAACGAAGGATAAAATAAAAACATGCTGTTGAGATGCCCCAGGTTCAGAACGAAGGATAAAATAAAAAGGTAAACCTTAAATGCCAAATGGTAAAGTAAGTCTAGGTTAAAAGGTTTTAGTTTTATTTTTAAATTAAAAGTAAAATTTCATTTTTTTATTTGTTTTTGAATTTTTTATTAAAAAAAATCAATTTTTTTTTTTTTGGGGGGGAGGGGTTATGGGAGCCCCCCATGTTCGGGGGAGGGCGTGTAGAAGCCCCCCATCATCAGGCTACGTTTCACCGTGTTTCGTCGAAAAGGGGGCGCCAAGAAATGTCTCACATGGAGCCCCCCATCCCCCAGGGCGTAGGAAACGCAGGGGGTGAGCCCCCGACCCTGGGAGGCACGTCCCCGTGGAACACTGCAAAAAACCAAGCTGCCACATGCTATCTATGGCTTCTAGAACTCCACAATGCACAATTTTCATCGTATCCTGTAGGGCATTCTCCCGCTAAGAGAATCCTCCATGTGGCCATCATGCAGTAGGCCCACCATCCAAGCAAGAGATCTCAAATGCCCTAGGGAAGAACATTAAGCCAATGATCATCTAAGGTTGGCATCCTTTGAGCAAGCTATTACAAGTGTGCATAACCATCATGGACCATCTTTCATGCTACAATCCCTCTCATATTATCCAGGGGCTGAAAATCCGCCATGTATGCCAAATTTCATGATGCATCCCAAACTTGGTGTAAACATTTTCAGAGTAACCCGAAAGTTTAACACTTAATAGATGGTAGAATTATTTTTCTTTTTCATTTTATAATCTAGAATCTATAAATTTAGAATTATTTGTTTATATGGTCTATTTTGTAAACATTATATGACAGTTGAGTTTGAACTATTGACTGTATATTAGAACTCCTTGGTCATGATGCCCTGTTTCATTTCATGGTTGATGTTTTCTGTTGCAGTATGTTGATGACAATTGTTATGTTAGAAAAATATAAAAAATAGAAGCAAACAACAATAATAATAGAAGACGAGAATTATGTTGTGTTACCCCCCTGTTTGCGTAGGGTGTTTACCTTCAGTTTTCATGAGGAGTTATGGGCCATTCTCAAGGTTTCTAGGTATGTAGACGGATAAATTCTATATCTATCAATTTACCAAATGTTTCTACTAGAATTTCCATGTAACTCTCCTTTTCTACAAAATCCTACTAATTTAAGTGCTTATGCTCAAATTATGATGCACATTAGTTCTTAGATGCAGATTCTACCTCTACAAATGAACCTTCACCAAGAAGGCCACTCAACTATCAAATCTTGCACTTCTCCAAACTTTCTACTTCTTCAATACTTTGACTCATATTCCATGCTTATGTACACTCTCGGACCCCACGTCCAAAACTAGTTGGGTATCTAATCCATCCATCATATCCAAACCATGAGAATGCACTTTTTCATTCCAAAAGTAGTCACTTCCATCCACACTTCAGTCTACT
>LPNX010736049.1:14384-33469 GCA_001517045.1 Pseudotsuga menziesii
GTGGTGGGGAACCTCCATCAATGGTGGCCATGACGTCTGCAGAAGAGGTGAAGCCGAGAACCCTAACGTGGGAGCTGAAACCCTAGCAAAGTGACTAAATTTTTTTGGTTATTTCCTATGTAAATATTTGCATAAGTTCAATGAATGGTCACAAAAATAACATGACCATTTAAAATAACTTCCATAGTTTCAAAAAATAATAATTAATTAGTTTTATAATTTTTTTTTTCAGAACAACACAACAATTTTCTATAAAAATGGTAAATTAAATCACTCATAACTCATTCTAAGGACACTTATAAATTAAAAAAAAAAACCTTAAACTAAATTTTCCCCAATTTGACAAATATCTTTTGAAAATTTAAATTTTAGTGGCTATACAACCAATGACATTGAAATCATAGTTTTTGCTCATTTGTCGGGAAGGACACCTATAAATTTAAAAAAAAACCTTAAACTTAATTTTCCCCAATTTGACAAATATCTTTTGAAAACTTAAATGGCTATACGGCCAATGACATTGAAATCATAGTTTTTGCTCATTTGCCAGGAAGAGAAATTGCTCGATCAGGTAGGGAATTTTAGTCATGGGGGTTGGAAAAATTCACTTCATATTGCTCGATCAGGTCAGGAATTTTAGTCATGGGTTGGAAATATTCACCTCATAGCGGCGCGTGGGTATCGACCTGTATCTCCTCAGGCTCGATTTTACTGATTTTTCATAAAAAGGACTTTCACAGTGTTGCATTCTGGTCAGGACGAATGTTTTAGGTATTTTCTCAATCTTCTGCAACAATATTTTGTTCGGCTTATTTTCCCTGTATACTCCATCCCTGCAAACTTCACACAGGGTCGATTTCACTGATTTTTCATAAAGGGACTTTCACAGATTAGGTAGTGTTGCATTCTGGTCAGGACAAACGTTTTAGGTATTTTAGGTATTAAAATCAATCAAAGCATATGTCTTGTTCTTAAGAAATAAAACCCGTAATGTTTTTGAAAAATTGTGAACAAGACTGAAAAAAATACCTTGCACTTTATATGAATGTTTTAACCGCCAAATTTCCACGCTGGGTTCCACTTTTGTGTTCTGGATTGGGATTGTTATTATCAGGGAGAGATTTGCGTGTTTGGCCAAGCTTCCAAGTCCCAAATCTCTAGGCAAGTCTGAGCCGAGTACTCTTCTCAGGGGAGACTCATGTAGAACAGGAGGGATTTGGGAGTCTACCATGAGTCAAACATCACTGGAAAGGAAAATTTATATAAAATTACCTTGGCTACCAGAGTTAGCCAATTAATCTAACGAGTTCTTCCTCAACCGTTCATTGTGTCCTGCCAACCTTCTCTACAACTTCTCTTTGCGTCGTCAAATTCTGCTATGCCATGGAATCTAGATAGGCACCACAACACCCAATTATTCATGTGTATTATCAAATTATATACTTAATATGTATGGATCCATGTTGACCTACTCAGAAAAAAAAACAATGAGGTGCAACCGTCTCCTGGTTAGTTACCTACTACACTGCTGACAGAAGCATTGCTCGGTACCAAGAACAATGACTTTGGGGGCTTTGGAATGCATTTCACAAACTTTATGTCTCTTGTGATATTCTTTTGCATTTGCAATTGCCAACACTACGTTGCATCCTTCCACTTGACAACGGGGAGTTTGTGCGGTCGAAGCCGGCAAAGCCCTCGGCTTCTTATAAACGCAATCGCTAGCGACTGGATGAATTACCTTAGCCGGATTCACAGCGTCTCCAAAATGCTGCCGCTTTCCTAGCTTAAGGCACATTAAGGAATCCCCTTGAACATCCTTGATGACATTAATGTTATCTCTCATGGGACCTTCATTAGCACTCTGATAATTGTCATTCCTCCCAAGTCCCACCCAAGCCAACTACCACCATATTTCTCTGACCAGAATGGCTATACTCGGAACCCCCAAGAAAATTACCACCATTTGCAACCCCTTCTACAAGCCAACCCTTCAATAATCCATTTCCTTCGCTTTTCACAGAACCCTCGGCCAAAGGATTCTGATGAATCTTGACATCCAGAGGAAACTATGCCTTATGATTGCCTAAAAAACTTCTGTCGTTGATGACTTTAGTAAAATTACCAGAAGCCATGAGAGGCCCAGACAGGGGCGAGGACTCATGAACCATGTTCGTCCCATGGAATAACTCCTTCCCAATATTATAACCCTCTTCTGAACAAACCCATTCAGCCATGGGTAATCTCTCATACCTATCCCCGGCCGTACTGTAAATCCCTGTGCAACCTTCCCAGTCCCAAGGACTCTTTAAATGCCAATATTGCATCTTAGAGGGCCAGCAATGATCATGGAGGCTGCTGCTATTCTTACCACCATGATTTGCCATGGAATTTGAGTCCATATTCTTAAAAATGACTTCTTCTTCACAAGACCAATACTAATCCAAGGAAAAATACAGATACACTTTCAGGCAATGTTTTAAAACTCGGCCGAGTCAGCTCGGACTTAGCCTGAGTTGACCAAGTCAAACAGGCACCGAGTCGAACCGGCCTCTAAACCGACTCAGGTGGCCGGTTCGGTACCGAACCGGGTCGAGTTGATATCAACTAAGCCGGTTCGGTACCGAACCGGTCAGACCGGCCGAGTCATAGCCCAACTCGGCGATTTTTCTCGGATCTGAAATTTTTTTTAAAAATTAAAAATTAAAAATTCCTAACCTAACTCCTGTCTCCTACAGGCCCTAACCTAACTCCTAACCTAACCTTTAGACTATTTACCTACTATGCATGCCGTCAATTCAACTCTATCACGTGTGAGTGCTATCAATAATCAGACCATAGAAGGTGTACAGTTTATTTAATAAGAAACTGTGTATGAGAGAACATCCAAAGTGGTAAGGATGACCTCTCTAATGAACATTGATTATAACATTATGACATCATGTGTGTGAACTTTAAAGGATTCTTTGCACAATTCGGATGGCATGTTTAAGAAGATTTTTTGCGTCAATATGGCATAGTTTATGTGATGGATATCTTATACAAGTTAGATGGCTTGGACAATTTGGATAATCTATTTAATAAGGTTCATGTAACACTTAAGGATGTCTAGGAGAGATTGGATATCTTACTTAAAGGGGATGTACTATTTAGTTTTGAAATCTGACCTAAAGAGGGCATCCTGTCCAATGTGGATGTCCATTTGAAGAGAATGACCTACTTAATGATATTACTTTACCATGAGGGCATCTTGTCTCATATACACTGCCTTCCTTTTGTAGATGTCATATAAATTCATGATATTACGTGTTGTAAGGTTGACATGAGAAATGGCAAGGTCAAATTTTAGTAGTGGAGCATGCCAGAAGATATGCAACAAAATGACATACATGAGGAGTATTGTCTTTAAAATCTGCACATGGCATGGCATTATCACAAGACAAAACATGGCATCCACTGATAGAATCTCAGCCCTGATCACATCGGCACTCTGAATACTGAATCTTTTTTCTTTAAAATACTGATATTATGTGTTGTAAGTTTGACATGAGAAATGGCAAGGTCAGATTTTAGTAGTGGAACATGCCAGAAGATATGCAACAAAATGACATACATGAGGATTATTGTCTTTAAAATCTGCACATGGCATGGCATTATCACAAGACAAAACATGGCATCCACTGATAGAATCTCAGCCCTGATCACATCGGCACTCTGAATACTGAACCTTTTTGCTTGCAGCCTTGCACATTGGCACAGTACCATTCGTGCAATTTTGATATGTTCACCCTTATATGGTATATATATGATCATACTTTCGATGTTTTGTCTCTAATGCTTTGGAATGATGGATTATAATCTTTAAAATATATTTTTTCTTTAAAATTTAAATATTTTATATGTTTTTTAATAAACCGAGTCATTAAAATCAAACCGCCCAAGTCATTGCCGAGTCTGAGTCCGAGTCCGACTTTTAAAACATTGCTTTCAGGCTCTTTTCACATGATGAATATCACCAAATCCAGCGATCCCATATTTGCTTCGATTTCCAAATCCGGGATGATTAAAATACTAACCTTGTTGTCTGAACAAAACTTCCATAAGAGCAATACTCCCCAGAGCCTCGTCCAACAAATCCGCCTCGTCCAACAGACCCGCATCAGAGAGCCCCTGAATCAAACTTCCATAAGAGCAATACTCCCCAGATCCTCGTCCAACAGACCCGCATCAGAGAGCCCATGAATCGAACTGATGTAGGTAAATAGATCTGGGGCCATCCCCTTCTCAACCATGAGAATCTTCATTTCTATGTAAAAATCAAGCTCGCCCATTTTACAGAGCCCATCAATCAAAGAAATGTAGATGTTGTGTAGTTCTACCCTACTGACAGAGCTGTCCAGGGATTCAATTGACAATGCCCTGCTGGATGGCATTGGATCTTCTCATTTAATTTGATATGAAATATCTTGGAGGCTAGTACAGGTCGAAATCACAAAAATTGTTGATGGGCAATTTTTATCTTAGCCCTTCAAATGTAATTTTAATTTAAAATCTCCATTTTGTATTAAAATGACAAAAATTAAAAACCCCATTTTAAATGACGTGCAAATTTTAAACTCCCCTTCACTGACAGCCTTGGAGCCCTTTGACGGGCATTAACAGATTGAATTTTGATCCCTGATCACTGGTACTTGACCAATATTTGTATAGGATAGGGGGAGGATAGAGCATGTCAACCTTGTGACTTGTAGCAATCTGCTTTGAGATTGACAAAGTTGTTTGCCCTGGAGGAACACAACCAAAAGGGTAAAGTCCTTTTGTTGTCTTTGTTAGAACTTAGAACGTTACACATTTGGTTAATGCTTGTCACCTAAGTGGAGCACTGATTGGTCTATGTATTGCTGCCAATGATTATATTCATACTTATTATATTTCATGCAAAGATTGGACTAATGGGGGCTGATATGATTACTATTATGAGCTGTTAAATTGGGCTATGTGTATCACTGCTTTTATCTTCGTGTAAAATCTATAACAATATCCAAAGTTAATATGATGCACATGATGGTTTTTGTACTATAGTGAATTGCCTAACTACTACTGCTGTCATAATATTGACTGATATGATGCTGCTATAATATGCTATGGATGATGACTGAAACATGCTGCATACACACAGGCTTTGACACATAACTAATGGTGTTTATTTCTTGTAATATGGTAATGCATATTGCTGATATAAGTGACTTGCTTATGTGGTACTAATACATTGGCCTATATTTGTCATGTAACCACTGTCATAACAATTGATACATATTGCTATACATGCTTTAATACTTGACAACTTGTGACTATGATTGCTACTACCATTTACTAAAGTGACCAACTTTTGTTAGATAATTATTGGGCAATGCTATCATAGTTATCTTGTTGTTTGATATCTATACAAACCATACATTTCCTTTACCCACTTTCTAGAATCCATTAGGCATTGGTTACTGACAACCTCCAAAGAGAATATTTTGGTGTTTAGTGTCTTTGCAGAGTCAAAATAGGGCTCTTCCCTAGGAGGCTTAGGCTTCCAAAGTAGTTGGGAGAAGTTGACTAAGGTGACAGTGGTCACTTCCTCCTCACATGCTTACCAGTGGCTTGTACTGTCATTTCAACCAGTAACAAGGCCATAGCAAGAACTTGAAGAAATGAAGAGGTGTATGTTCATTGTAATAGGACTATTATAATGCAATATGCATATACCATGATCGAGGAAAGCATGGAAATCTCTTGACCTTCCACCCTCTCTAATTATGTTGCTTCAACAAAAGAGCCTTAGGGTCAATTTGAATTGCCTGTCCAAGAAATAGGCCTTAAATTGTTGCAAAAGACGGGCTTCAATAGCTAGTGCCTTAGCAAGCAAGCCAAGGTATGAAGAAACCCATGGAGGTAGAATGCAAACATTAGTTTGGAGGTCTAGGTTATATAGGTAGTGTGTTTGACTATAGGAGAAGGCTCCACTATAGTTCAAGGAACTATTCATCCTAATGGGAAGTAGGGTAAGCCATTTCTATAGCAAAGCATGGTAGAAACGGACTAAATGCCACCAAGATTGCTATTGTGAGGGCCTAGGAAGAATACCCAACATCACCAAAGAGAGAAGAGCAATCTAAAGAAGGAGAAGGCCTCTCATCACCACTCCATGTGACCAAGGAAGCGACCCCATGGAAGGGTATGAAAAAAACTGACTAGACTTGCACGAGTTAAAAAATATTAGCCTAAAAAGGTATGCAGAGCATAAACTTCCTATTACTTATCTTTGTTACCAACAAAAAGGTCATAAGGAAAACCAATGTTGGTTCTCTCATCCTTATTTAATGTGTGGCAAGAGTAAACATTGTTCAGATATTTGTTCTCTCATCCTTATTTAATGCTAAATCGTTTTTAATGTTAACACTCTAAAACTTTTTAATCAAGAGTATATCCAGTAGCATGAACAGAGCACATAATAATCTCAAGTTGAGAGTGTGTTTAGCATTGAGCGTACTGTGTATCTTTAGTCAAGAGAATAACAAAGCAATTGCATTGAAGCAGTGGAGGGTTCCTCTAGTTGAATTTCTCTAGGGTATCTTTTCTGTCAATGGTGTGCTTGTTTCTTTTGTTTATATTTACTTTCCATGTTTGTCCAATTTCCATTATTGCAGCCGTATTTTAACTTTAATATAGCATAGTTGTTCGCAAACTTGGGCATGAAATGAAATTATATTATGAAACAATTGGGTTTCTTGGTAACCATCAACAACTCCTTCATCAACTTCACCTTCACCAACATTGACAGCTTTCTCTTTGACAACCTGCTCGTCAACTCTTGCTTGTCAACAAATTGCTTTGTCAACAGAACCTCTATCAACATCAATGTTTTGATTGTCAAATTTTTGTTTGTCAATCATCCCTCCATTGATTGTGCATTTTCAAGCATATCTTGTCAAACATTCCTTATCTATCATTCTCTCAATCCCTTTTTCTTTATTCTTTTGAACCAAACACTTTTCCCTGGAACTTAACCATTCATCCTTGCCTCATAAGCCTCCTCTATCCATTCTGATCCAATTTCAGACCAACTTTTAAGAAGATTCCTACAAGATTTGGGGTTGGCATGAGATCAAGTATATATATACTTAGATGCTAACCTTGTAGTTTTCAATGTTGATTTACAAATTCTCACCAGTACAATAAAATAAACTGTTACTAGTGGATTTTTGGAATTTCTTCCCAGTTTCACTTTTCAAACTATATTCCTCATGTCGATACTTCCTCCTTTCCTAAACCAAATGAGAAGATTCATTCTTAAATGTTACACATGCATCGACAATACCACCTAATTTGAATTTACAATAAAAAATATAAATGTGGATTCTAGTACTACCACATCAATATTTCACGGGAAGTTGGCCTCATGTTTTGACAAAAATTTCCATTATTCACCTACAAAAGAACCACAGTATGCAACACTACATTAGAATAATTTTTGGGTACATGAGGCATCTCGGGTGAGTAAATATTTGGTACATAATCAAAGTCATGGAAATAATATTGGAAGTTTGTCAATCTAGAAACATTCTATTCATGTTACTATCTTGCTTGTTTACTATGAATACAATACCCTAGTTCCTAGGAATGCTCTTCCACCAAATCAAGGTGACAATAAGTCTTCACATCTCACAAATTTTTCTGACAACGAGGAAGGTAGAGTATTGTGTCCATAAGGTATGCTATTATGAGGGGAATCTTTTACTGTAAAGATTAATTAAGAAATTTTTAATCTTATCTCTTTCCCAAATGCAATGTCACGAATCTTATATTTCTAAAATCTATAGATCAACATTTGGGGAAGTGAGATCATGTTAACAAAAATCTACCTAGATATGTTCATATAGTTCAGGAACTTTATGGATATCCTTTGGTTGTTGAAGAAATATTTTTCCTAATGATGTTGTAAGTGCTCAGTCAGGAATACATTCATTTGAAGATACTTGCTAGTATCTCTGTCTGTAATCTTCTAGATTTTAGGAATAGTGTTAGCACTTCCACAGTATGTTGTTACTAGTTAGTGGGATCTCCAACATGCTCTTGTGTATACTATAATGTCTGGGTAAGACACCTAGGAACTCTTTATGAAATGGATCGTAAAGTTGCGTCCCCTGTACCTCCAAAATCTTGTTGATTTGAATATGTTTTTCCTAAAACCTGTAGATCATCCTTTGGGATAGTGAGCTCCTATTAACACAAGTTTACCTGGAAACATTCATATAGATTACCATATCCTTTATAAAATATTACCATATCCTTTATATAGGTAAAAGTGACATTCAAATCTCTGTCTGTAATGTTGGATGTATGTATCTTGCTAGTATCTGTAATCTGTAATATTTGTTTGCCATCGGCTCCCCCCCTTCAAGAATACATTCATTTGAAGATACTTGCTAGTATCTCTGTCTGTAAACTTCTAGATTTTAGGAATAGTGTTAGCACTTCCACAGTATGTTGTTACTAGTTAGTGGGATCTCCAACATGCTCTTGTGTATACTGTAATGTCTGGGTAAGACACCTAGGAACTCTTTATGAAATGGATCATAAAATTGCATCCCCTGCACCTCCAAAAGCTTGTTGATTTGAATATGTTTTTTCTAAAACCTGCAGATCGTCCTTTGGGATAGTGAGCTCCTATTAACACAAGTTTACCTGGAAACATTCATATAGATTACCATATCCTTTATAAAAGATTACCATATCCTTTATATAGGTAAAAGTGACATTCAAATCTAAGACATGGTCAAAGGTGTATCTTGGAGGCAGTGCCCACATTATGAAGCATTTTATAAAAAGACCCTACTGTAAGAATTGTCAAATCATAGAAACATCAAGCAATAGACATGGAGGACCTAAAAGGATTACGAGAAGATGTATATTATTTCATGATCTTATCATTTAAAGAGTTATTATATAATTCCCCTACATCTCATCCTCTGGGAAATTCACAGATTTCCAACCTTGTGCTCAAGAGTCAAGGTCATGGAGAAAGTTTTGAATCATTTAAATTTCTTCCATTAGTAAATCAGACTGCATCAAGAATGATTTTAAAAGACAATCCAAGACCTCATAGTTTGAATAATGATTTTACAATGTTGATGGGAAAATGGTTTTTGACCATCCATGTCATGCTACATTTCAGTTTCAAGTTTATGTAGCTAGATTTTATGACAAAGATTAACTGAGAAGCAAGAGTGAATTTGTTGGTTACTTGGGGCCAAGATAATTTAGCAATGTTGGAGGTATTTCAGTCCTATTTGAGGAGGACTTCATTAGATTCAACTCTAGTCTCAGAATTGGGTCAAAGAATTATGCTAAAATGATGGCCCTTTGTCTTTTTTTAAAGATAGCCCTAGAAAAAAGGGATTAGCAACTTGTAGTTATTAGTATATGGGGATTCCTCCTAGTATAAGGTATGCTATTATGAGGGGAATCTTTTACTGTAAAGCTTAAATAAGAAATTTTTAATATTATCTCTTTCCCAAATGCAATGTCACGAATCTTATATTTCTAAAATCTATAGATCAACATTTGGGGAAGTGAGATCATGTTAACTAAACTTTACCTAGATATGTTCATATAGTTCAGGAACTTTATGGATATCCTTTGGTTGTTGAAGAAATATTTTTCCTAATGATGTTGTAATCGCTCGGTGAGGAATACATTCATTTGAGGATACTTGCTAGTATCTCTATCTGTAATCTTCTAGATTTTAGGATCTCTATCTGTAATCTAGATTTTAGGATCTCTGTCTGTAATCTTTGTCTGTAATCTTGCTAGTATCTCTGTCTGTAATCTCTGTTTGTAATGTTGGATGTATGTGATCAATTTAAAGGGTTGACTTGTAGATGACTCTCTTGCATTGATAAATGTAGAGGGAAGGATGAACTCAGAGATGAAGTTGAATATGGTGGTGTAGAAACCAAATTGATGCATTTCCTAGCATACAACATTGAAATAAGAGGGAACAAGTTGTTGATACATGTTTCCCTTGCATAGAAAACTACAACTTATTTAGTGAGAGCCTTTGGAAATGGAATCTCTCTCTCTCTCTCATTCAACATGCAATGTTTAAAATCCATGTAATGGGTGGCACAATGCATAGTTTCTATTTCATCCACTCTAGATTAATAAATTAAGACTTTCTTCATGGATTCTCCTTGAGGATGACTTGGAGCTTGTTACTACCTAAACTCGCATCTAAGTGATGAAGTCCCTAAACACATTTGCAACATTGAGGGAACTAAGAGGGCTACCCACTGTCACCATGGTGGCTCCCTCTCTCACCCTAGTTTGGCTCTCCTTTGGAACAAAGGGGGTATCCTTGGAATAAGATCGATAAATCTATGCAATGGAGGCTCAAGTTAAAATGAATATTTATCTATAGCAAAGCATAAATTATAGTTAAGGAAAATTAAGTGGACGAAGGACTAGGACTACTTACAATCCAGACGGGAAATAGAGTCAAGATAACAAACAAAGAGGGAAAAGTTATGTGGAGAATTCATAGTCAATCCATCACAAATGTGTGATGACTAGCCAACATGAAAATGAGGATTGTGAGAATAAATGAGGGTCCCACACAAGGTGCACCATCACAACCATAAACTTGAATATAAGACAACAGTTTGTAACCATGAAATGATCAAGGAGAAGGTAAACATGGAATCATGAGAGAAGATGATACATATGCAATGCCCTATGATTAACCCCAAATACCAGAGTCTATTTTCCTTCTTTTCTTGAACAAGGTGATACGCACTCCCATTTGCTGAGTGTTAGCAAATTTTTCTGTGGTTCTGAATTGTTGGTGGGTGAATTAACTGCAGTCCAGATCATACACCTCTTCCTGGAGTCAATTTGTCTCATGGCTATCTTATTGCGTGTGAAACATGACACATAGTTTATTGTCCACTTGGCATTCATCGGGTAAAGGCCAATACGCAGAGCAATTCAAATTGCTCAGCTTTTAATTGAGTTATTGGGTTCTTGATTGGAGTTTTCCATTTTCATATGCTGGGATAAATTCCAACCTATACGTATATTATCTGTTGAACTGTACAATGTGTAATATTTGTGACTGGGCACTGAATCTTGGCTCAGCATTGTCTTGCAGTTGTTGGCTGATAATCACTCATGTGATATACAACTTGGTAGGAGTAATCTTCACTTTCCATTTGTTCATGGCGGCATAACACTAATACAAGGGAATTTGATGTATTCTCCTGCCAACTCAACAGTTGATTGACAGCCACTTCATAACACTGAATTATTCCCTAACATGTATTCTTTAAGAGGCCATCTCAGGGGCACTTTATTGCATTGCTGAGATTGTCATTTCATCACACCAGTGCTACACTGGGTTGCTTATTCACAGAAGATCGGTGAACATGTGCCTCAATGAAAGGTGTTCAAGTTGAAATGGATTTGAAAATAAAACCACGGGACACAATTATAACAGGACTTCTTCCAGTATACAGGGTCAGCTGAGTATTGCATTCATAAGCCTGGATGATAGCTTCCTCTCGGATTAGCATTGGCTCTTGAAAATAGAGCATTGTCGAACAAGAGGAAGTCAGGCATTAAAGCAAAGAAGTATAGGTAGTCCTTGTCAGCCTACCTGGTGAGAATAAAATAGAACCTAACTCAGAACACTGATCAATGCTTGCGTTGGAGTTGTGTTTTTTTGTTTTGCAGGCTACACCAAGCGCCGAGGCCTTGAAGCCATTCTGAAAAATAGAGCTCTCTGTATAAATTTAAGAACAGAGACCAAAATTTTATTCTGCATAGTATCTAAATTGGTGAAATGAGTGGAGTATAAATCCCTCGTTTACAGATCATAGACATATAAGCATTTTGGAATTTTATGTATGAAAGAAAGAAATCAGGTAGGACACTATCCCACCACTCAGCTTTGGCACACTTATTTGGTTTCCACTCTATCACATTGGCCACTTCTAATACTCTATTGACATAAATACCTTGCCTTCTTCATCTTGAACTCTACAATGTCCTAGAAAATGCCTTACCTTCATCTTTAGGATTCTCTAGCATATGCCATTATTTTTTATAATAATTACGAAGGTTCGAAGGTATGTAAATTTCATAAACCCTTGATATTTCATGCATCTGCCAAATCATTGTACTTAATTCATCACCTAGTCTGTGAGATATTCTTATAGTCTCATCCATTGACATGGAGATGTCACAAAACAGCCACATAGCAAAACAATATGAGTCCAATGGCAGGAGCAGTAAACTCTTAAGAGGCAACAGACCAAAATAAGCATATGATGCAATGTATTCTTTTTTTTTTTCCTTGGAAAAAGTCGTAATTTTATTTCAAAAGAACAAAATTACATCTGCAGATGTATTGAGACCAAATAGTCCCATACATTGTCACAAATTGTTACGAGTCATGCAAAAGAAAAACAACAAAATATATTATACAAACAGAGAGATCAAGGATTATAGTACTCCTCTCTTCTCCCCTTTTTCCCCCCATTCTTCCTAGATTTCACTTTAGTCCAAGCCCCTTTCTTTGGTGCAGCCATAATCAGCTGATTACAGACTGCCTCCTCTGGTTGTTGAAAAACCGCTATGTCCTTATCAAATTCTGAACTGGCAGATTCGTGAGCACGCTTTTGACCACTAGCAGATGTATCCATCGGATTCTCCGAGATTGTCTGAGTGTCCTCACCGGATGTCTGTTTTCCTGTTGTCTGTGCTTCTGCTTCATCAAGCACCAATGTTTCCTCGTTTCTCTGCATATCTTGCTGTTCTTCATCCTCACTTCCTACTTCCTCATCTGGAACTGGGACATAATCTGCCTGCCAGTTCTTTATATTTTTCGTCAGCCCCTTTTTCTTTTTTGGGATTTTTTTTGCAAGTGGGCATGTATCTTGAAGAGGACCTGTTAGATGGCAGAATCGGCACCTGAAAGCTGGATTTTCATAGTCCAGACTCTGTAACTAAGTCTAGGATTCATGTTTCAGCTGTAATCTATCTGGGAGGCCTTTGCTGAGGTCAATATCCACACAAATTATGGCATATGTAAATAAGCCCTTGTCCTTCCTTTCATTGTCACTCTTGATGAATCTTCCCAGAAGATTGCCTATGTCTTCCAGTACTAAATGATGCCAAAAAGGTAGAGGCATATTTGGTAATCGCACCCATACCGACATCTTTGTAACTACCAAAGTATTAGCATCAAATTCTAGAAACCAAGGGGTTATGAAGAGCCCAACTCTCCCCCAAAACCAAGGTCCCTGCAATAAGACCTTCTGATACTCATCCGGAGAATCGAACTGAACTATAAAGAAACCTTTTGAACATAGTAAAATCTGGCAATTAGTTGTCCAGTTTTGAAAGATCCAGGCATGAAGATCATGTGATTTGGGCCAAAACCCATTAAACCTACAAATAACTGCTTCAGCTTGTAAAGAACTAAAAATTCCTTTAACCTGTTCGTTTTTTATCTCTAGAACTGGTGTGGATTCCAGTTTTCCCACAATGTATGGGCTGGGCTGAACAGTAGAGGTCGCCTCTGTCTATGGCCCCTTTGATCGGGCTGCATCCTTGTAAGATGAAGGACCAGATCCTTTGTGTGAAGGGAAGGATCCTCTTTGTTTGCCATCAGCTCCCCCCCTCAACCGAAGCAACAAAGAAATGGAGCAATTCTTGGAAACCTGGTAATCTGATAAACTTAAAGAGTCCTGC
Organism: Pseudotsuga menziesii; assembly: GCA_001517045.1. Classification (NCBI taxonomy): domain Eukaryota; kingdom Viridiplantae; phylum Streptophyta; class Pinopsida; order Pinales; family Pinaceae; genus Pseudotsuga; species Pseudotsuga menziesii. The sequence continues at coordinate 28,185 of LPNX010736049.1, forward strand.
ATCAGTTTTCCTACATGCACAATATAGAAGATAGATGATGGATAACCCACACGGCTTACTAGACTATCCCGTAGTGCCTCTACTGAATCAAGAACATTTACCCAAACCAAGATCGAATTTCTAGTAGGCAGATTTATGAATATTTGATAGCTATCAGCGCCTACATTGGCCTCGTAATCAACAGGAAGCAGGGGCGCAGGCCTATATTCCTTCGAAACGGATCTATCATATCCATAAATCCTAGGGAAAAAGAAACAGGGCGGTTTTGATCTGCTTATGTAAAACTCATAACTCTCCCTCTCCTAAACAAATGTTACTTATTATAGAAACCTTATACAAATTTTATTTCCAAGAGACCCCTATAACCTGTGGATAAACTGAGGAAGCAACCATAAGCATCTGATGCAATGTATTCTAAAACAAACTAAGATATAGAAAGTGCTATCTATAGAAAATCTTGCTCAGCAAGACCAATCGATAATATGGTAGACCATAGGATTGAGACATTTTCTATGATTTCTAGGACAAATTTACCAGGGAGGATGTTTGACTTCTTAGAAACTCCTCCTACCATCATTAAGTAAAAAAGTAATAATATGTAGAACTATCCTGAGACTCTATCTTTAAAATTTATTCTTGCGTTTTTGCTAAGTTATATCTTTACCTTTTGCTTTAAGGTTGCAAGTATCGGGTAGATATGTGTGTAGAAAACAATTACAGAACTGGCATACTCTTCAGGGATGTTCAACTGACCGCACACTATGCTGTTAACCATAGATGTGAAATTGGATCATAATGGCTAATCGGAGTACATAAATACTCACTCTAACTAGTCAAAGCACTAACAACTTTGTTTTCACAAGATGCTTTCTATTATCATTGTGCCGCAAGCATGCCTTTCCCCAATTTGGGAATCATACCATGCAGTGCAAGGCAACTTACAACACTCAAGGAACATCCCTTAGGTTAAGAAAGCACGGGTAGGGTTATCTATTCCCACCAAAATCACATAGGAAATGCACCTGACTACCATTACTTCAAACTGCCTGCTTCTTGGGCGACACAAACTATGAGGGGCAAAACATATCTCTAGAGGATTTAAACTTTGGTGGGGATCTGCATTAACATTATTCAACATATTATGCTGTGGTAAGACAGGAGTGCAGATCCCACACATTTTATGGCAATACAAAAGTGCAGATCCCACACATTTTATGGCAATACAGAAGTTCAGTGGTTATACATAAGAGAAACAAATTATCTAGTCATGCACATCTGACTCCCCTCAAAACTCTGCCATGCAATACTAATAAGATACATCTCTACACTTTCCAAGTTGTAGGCATGGTTATCAGACTATCTAAATATCAGACCAAAAGTGCAATTGTATTCATCAGACAACTAGAGTATAAAAAAAAACTTGCGAGCGTGAAACCAGGGCAGTTTTACTTTACCTTTCCTTACACCAAGTTGATCAAGTAATGGGCCAGATTGATTAACAATACTTGCCAAAAGCTCTGGAACATCCAATGGTGCCACATCCTGAGCCAGAAGAGATTCATTCATATAAAAAGGTATCATTAAGAAAGTCTGTGAACTGAGATCTTTATTTCCTATCCCAACACATGAGGTCGGCCCAATTCAAAAATTCCAAATAAAAATAAAAATAAAAATTTTGACAAGTCCGATCCATAAAAATTCATAAAAAATGTGTATAAATAGAGACAATGCACCTCATTTTGGAGTGTGGAATTTCGAGAGCAGTGGACTGATATTTTTTGGGTGATTGAGGCTGTGGACTGTGGAAATTCGAAGGAGAAGTCTAAGCATATACACAGACCCAAATGTTTGGAGAAGGATAACATATTTTGGGTTGGTGTTGGAGGCTTTTCTACACATGATGCAATCCCAAATGTTTTGCAGCATGCCCAAATTTTTTGCAGCGGTCCCGAATTTTGTTTGCAGCAACAGACTGAGGTGATATCGGTGGTGACCAGTGCAGCAAGTGTCTTAAAAAAACAAATTGGGTGTTTTGTTTGTAGTTTTGACAAAGAAAATTCAGAATACACCAGTCAAAGCATGCATGAACAGTCTTAACTTGGAAGTGTTAAAACAGTCTAATTTCATGCAAGGGCATTCCTACCCATCAGAGGGAAACTTTCTTTTTGTTCTGCAACCTCTCCCTCCTGGCTTGCAACCCTAAAACGAGAAGATTTCAAAATATGTACGTCCTCCCCCACAAAAAAAAACATGGATTCTTTGGGTTTTATATAAGTTTTTACGCTGGTAATGAGCACTCACGATAACCCATTGAAATGAAAAGTTACACATATATATAGTATGAGTTCAAGTTTAGCTCCGCAAGAAACCATAACCTGCAGTGCTGAGAAGGCAGCATATGTATTGGACAATGTTGAAGATACTTACTTGGGGGTTACTTGGATGACTCCCTGAACAATGTGTTATGGGAAAACAGAGGTTTCCAGATAAGAGGCAACAATTAAAATTCTAGCTCATTATGCCCTGTTGTTAAAATGAAAGCTAACTTCAGCTAGATTTCTATCATGTTGTAATGAGCTAACAGACATAAGCTTTCCCTTATAGTGCCATGTTGTTAGAAGGAAAGCTAACTCTAGCTAGATTTCCATCATGGTGTACTGTATTTGATGACAATGTGGTTGTGTTAGATGGAAACTACCTTATAAAAGCTAATAGACATTAGGTTTACTCACCATGCAATGTTTTAAGAACAAAAGTTAACTCCAGCTAGATTTCCATCACGGTGCATTGTGATTGATGACAATGTGGTTGTGCTAGATGAAAAACTACACTATGAAAGCTTACACATTAGATTTCCCTCACCATGCAACTATTTAATGATGAAATCTAACTCCAGCTAGATTTCCAAAACGATGCAATGTCCTTGATGACAATGTGGTTTTATTACATAGAAAACTCCCTTATGAAAGTGAACACACATTAGGTTTCACTAACCGTGCCATGTTGTTAAAATAAAAGCTAACTCCAGCTAGATTTTCATCATGGTGTAATGAGCTAACACACATAAGCTTTCCCTTATAGTGCCATGTTGTTAGAATGAAAGCTAACTCAAGCTAGATTTCCATCACGGTGTAATGTATTTGATAACAATGTGGCCGTGTTAGATGGAAAACTATCTTATGAAAGCTAGCATACATTAGTTTTATTCATTGTGCAATGTTTTAAAAACGAAAGCTAACTCAAGCTAGATTTTCATCATAGTGCATTGTGATTGATGACAATATGGTTGTGCCAGATGTTAAACAACATTATGAATACTAACATACATTAGATGTCACATACCGTGCAATGATTTAAGGATGAAATCTAACTCTAGCTAGATTTCCATCACGGTGCAATGTGATCGATGACGATGTGGTTATGCTAGATAGAAAACTACCTTATGAAAACTAACGCACATTAGATTTTACTCATTGTCCCATGTAGTTAGAAGAAAAGTTAACTCCAGCTAGATTTCCATCATGGTACATTGTGATTGATGACAATGTGGTCGTGCTATATGGAAAAATACCCGATGAAGGCTTACACACATTAGATTTCACTCACCGTGCAATGATTTAAATATTAAAGCTAACTCCAGCTAGATTTCTATCACGGTGCAATGTGATTAATGATTATGTGGTTTTTTTGGAAATCTAACTCCAACTAGATTTCCAAAACGACGCAATGTCCTTGATGACAATGTGGTTTTATTACATAGAAAACTCCCTTATGAAAGTGAACACACATTAGGTTTCACTAATCGTGCCATGTTGTTAAAATAAAAGCTAACTCCAGCTAGATTTTCATCGTGGTGTAATGAGCTAACACACATAAGCTTTCCCTTATAGTGCCATGTTGTTAGAATGAAAGCTAACTCAATATAGATTTCCATCACGGTGTAATGTATTTGATAACAATGTGGCCGTGTTAGATGGAAAACTACCTTATGAAGGCTAATAGACATTAGCTTTACTCACCATGCAATGTTTTAAGAACGAAAGCTAACTCTAGCTAGATTTTCATAATGGTGCATTGTGATTGATGATAATGTGGTTGTGCTAGATGACAAAAATACACTATGAAAGCTTACACACATTAGATTTCACTCACCGTGCAACGATTTAAGGATGAAAGCTAACTCCAACTAAAATTCCAACACGATGCAATGTGCTTGATGACAATGTGGTTGTGCTACATGGAAAACTACCTTATGAAAGCTAACACACATTAGCTTTCACTCATTGTGCCATGTTGTTTAAAGGAAAGCTAACTCCAGCTAGATTTTCATCATGGTGTAATGAGCTAAAACACACAAACTTTTCCTTATAGTGCCATGTTGTTAGAAGGAAAGCTAACTCCAACTATATTTTCATCATGGTGTAATGTATTTGATAACAATGTGGCTGTGTTAGATGAAAAACTACCTTATGAAAGCTAACATACGTTAGTTTTATTGACCATGCAATGTTTGAAGAACGAAACCTAACTCTAGCTAGATTTCCATCATAGTGCATTGTGATTGATGATAATGTGGTTGTGCTGGATGGAAAACTACATTATGAAAGCTAACACATTAAATTTCACTCACTGTGCAATGATTTAAGGATGAAAGCTAACTCCAGCTAGATTTCCATCACAGTGCAATGTGATCAATGATGATGTGTTGTGTTAGATGGAAAACTACCTTATGAAAGCTAATACACATTATCTTTCACTCACCATGCCATGTTAGAAGGAAAGCTAACTCCAGCTAGATTTACGTCATGGTGTAATGTATTTGATGACAATGTGGCTGTGTTAGATAAAAAACTACTTTACAAAAGCTAACACACATTAGATACTACTCATCGTGCAACGTTTTAAGAATGAAAACTAACTCTAGCTAGATTTCCAAAATGGTGCATTTTGATTGATGACAATGTGGTTGTGCTAAATGAAAAAATACATTATGAAAGTTAACATATATTAGATTTCACTCATTGTGCAATGATTTAAGATTGAAAGATAACTCCAGCAATATTTCCATCACGGTGTAATGAGACAATGTGGCAATGTTAGATTAAAAACTACTTTATGGAAGCTAACAAACATTAGCTTTTACTCACTGTGCAATGTTTTAAGAACGAAAACTAACCCCAACAAGATTTTTATCATGGTGCATTGTGATTTATGACAATGTGACTTTGTTAAATAGAAAACTACACTATGAAATCTTCATATATATTTTGTGTAATTTATATGTA
>LPNX010736049.1:45729-61316 GCA_001517045.1 Pseudotsuga menziesii
AGGATACTGAATAGAAATTTATTCAAATGTTTAGTACCCAATCTAAGTCTTCACTATCCAATTGTTTACACAATACTTGATGTTGGGATGGGGATGCCTCTCCTCACAAAAAAACAACTTAAATTGGACACAAATATTGTGGTTAACAATCCAGCAAACTTTGTTTGAAATAATAACATCAAACCAATTATAAATTGATTTTCATGTAAAACAATTTTTTGAAAGTGCACAAGAAAATTATTTAATAAAAACTACAAATGTAAAGCAAACTCCATTCATATGCAGGTTTTAAAAATTCACATCTGATTAGAAAATAACAAAATCTACAGATGCAAAGCAAACTCCATGACTATGTAGCTTTTAAAAATTCACATCTGATTACAAAATAACATGGCAATTTAGCATAAGCAAACTATTTAAAAGAATCTATAGGTGGAAGCAAACTCCACCACTATACATTCTTGAAAGTCATCTTGAATTCCCACAGTAGATTCAGAGCATAGACTATGAAGTACTCAATCTATTTATTGACACTACTAAGTAACCACCACTTAACAAAGTTCAGTTACATAACTGTCTATCCAACGATAACCATGCATTCTATAGCACCAAATTGAAGACCATTTAGCATATCATGTTTAATGAGCACCTTTCATTTCCATCACAGATTACTCCTGCAGGCTTGGCGTTCTCATCCAATGCAGTATATGTGTCCTGTCCCTTATCCTGTCGATTCTTCAAAGCACAAGTCACATGACGATCGTAGCCTACAATCTTTGCAATAATAGGAGCATGCAGTGCCATCTTCATTGCATCCATCACAGACATATACACGCCTCTATGTCAATACAAGTGGGTGTTCATGATGACTGTACCTCATCTCCTTGGGTGTTTTCTCAACCATCTGTTCAATTTCCTTCTCTAGCCTTTCAAGATGAGCATCAGTGAAGGGATAATCCTTGGCTCCATGGGTGGACACTGCACTTCTGGCATTATCTGTGATAGTTTTTCCATCTGGACCAACCACAATCAAGGATGGGATGCCTCTTACACGAAAAAATCCTGAGAGATCCTTCTTAGTTTTATCTGCAAATGGAAGAGCTAGCCATGGCATGCTGTTGTAGTATTCTTCAAAAGCCTCTCGATCTCAGTCAGTAGATATGAGAACAATCTGAAACGCTTCATCCCTTTCTTTGAGTTCATTGTATACCTTTACAAGGTTTGGAGTGAAACTTCGGCAAAGGGGGAACCAATGAGCAGAGAAATACAAAGCAAGTGTCTTGCCCAAAATTTCAGATACCTGGACCTATTACAAGAATCAAAACATATAAATAATTATTTCGTGTCTAGCTGTGGTTTAGTGGTTGAAAGCAAAAACTCAGAAACAAAAAAAATGAAATTGAAAGTATTGGCAAATTAACTTTTTGATGCTGCTCCTTAGTTCACTAATAACTTATGTATATGTACAGTGTAGTTCTCTCAAATCATAACATACTTTCAACCAGATTCAAACAATTTTGTATATAAAGAATATGATAATCCACCAATCATATTATAAGTAACCCATTTTTTTTTTGGAAAATAGGGAAATAGTAGCCACATTGACTTGAGATATGATAATCAATCAGGCATATTGCAGATACTATGTGCATTAGAGTCAGAATATTATTAAGTAAACTCTTCTTTTTTAAACAGAGAAACACTAACCATATGAGTTTGGATAGACCACTATCAAAACACAAAAGACCAATTGTCTTAAATGCTGAGATTAGACTGCCAAAATTCACCCATGACTTGCCCCTTTTGTTGTCTTCTTGTCAGAGCTATCATGACTCACAAAATTAAAGTAACATTGGGAGCCCAATGAGATTTCAAAATGGGTAATCATAGCAAAAAGCACTCTGACTGACAATTTGTATATATAAACCCTCAAATCTAAAAGGTTCAAAAGTGAGCCATGCTTTGCTTTACTTCAAATCCGGATGCAGAAAAGGCCAATGTCTTTTAACCATCAAATCACGCACATCTTAAACTACCACAGATACTTATCTAATTTTCATGTCATTTGTCTTCAAAACTTGCAAATTATATACCCTAAAAGTATACCTCGGCTGCAGACTAAAAATAAACAGTAAGTCGAGGCTTTATTCCTAGTTAGAAATAAGGTGTTATATATACACCCCTCTTAAGTGATATTAGGAAACAACACCGAGGCTCAACCATACACACGTATTTGATCAACAAAGAATATGTATGCATTACTTGAGACTATCTATGCTAGTGCCTTCAACTTGAATTGAAGAATGTAATAGAGCTTAATGTAACTTTAAAAAACCAATGTTTTAGCAAAGACAATTTTCCGCTCACATACATATGGGTAGCAGTGGAAATCTCAAATTTCTCAATTAATAGTGTCAATATGGAGTTTCTGTAAAAACAACAGATCGCTTAGGTGATTTTTATTGCATAGTGTAACAATAAATGGAACTTACTAGGTCTAGCTCAATAACAAGATATCAAGAGATGGAACCTTTCTCTTGTATTCATCCAAAGACAATGTCATCTACCTCCAGTAATTGACAATGCCTTTAGAGGATCTGACAATCAATACATTTCATTTCGTATGTTTCTAGCTATCTTTCAAAATCCACACATTTGGTTGTGTGATTATACCTTCTTTGGCACCATATTGAGAATTGTACACAATGATGCAGCTCATCAAGTAAAACTCTGGTAGAGGAAAAATAGATTGTCCTAGCTATGATTACATGTTTTTTTACTTAGAAAGACGATGTTATACCAACCCGCAACTATGGTGAACTCTACAACAAAAGAACACTCCTTTACTTTAAGTGGAACACATATGCACATATGACATCTGTGCGTAAGGCTCATGAAGGCACCGATATTTATATTCTTAGAGATGTTTTAGCTCCAACTTTTGAGGAAATAATCTAAAGAACGCTCTTTGAGGGATGAAAAAACCATGAATCCTCCAAAGCATTAATATAACTGAGCAGATGGATTTTTGTAGATCATCTAAAACTGAAATAGTCCCTCTTGCAGGAACAAGAGACTCCCATGGTAAATAATAAAATAATGAAAATAACTAAAAGGAACTGTGTTCAAGATCATGGGCCTGTTGCAAACATTCCTTTAGATTTGCGTAGAAATAGTCATCTTCCTTTGGTCTATCAGGTATAGCTATTCTTTTTGTTGGTTCTCCCATCCGCTCTGCATGTACTTCATTAACAGCGAGAGCAAATTCATCCCAATTTAAGGACCCATTGTTATATTGGTCAAAAAGTCCAACCAGCTGTTTTCGGTCCAACAAGATTGTTTTCCGAAATCCTAAGAATCTACAGGGCATAAGCAACAATGAACAATAAAATAAGTAAAAATCTAAATCCATGATGGATAAAAATATGCCATGCTTCAGACAATTGTCTACAAATTAACAAAGTTAAATTTGAACAGTACTTAAATGGTTTGTGGACTTTAACCATAGTAAAATTGCAATTGAATTATAAGGGACATAAAGGTTAGGGATATGTAACATCTACCTTCTGTTCCCTTCAACAACTTTGGCCATATTTCCATCATATGTTGGAACAAACACATTACTCTCACGAGAGACAATGTAATCCAGAGTAGCCATTTGGGATGAGTGATTTTGGAAAGGCCTCAAATCCACAGGATTAAATAGCATTTCTTTTCTAACCTGTTAAACCTTTCTCATTAAAATATGGCCTAGAAAATGAAAGAGAAATACCTTGCAACAGTATTAAAAGATAAGGATGCCTTTACTCAGTTAACATACCATTTTGGGATAAGCTGCGGATAGGGTAGACATCCTCCTTTCTCCACCATATATTTCATTAGGTGCAATATAAATCTGCATACTTTTATCAAAATGAAGTGCCTGTAAAACCAGTGCAGTCTCTTCTGGTGTTAATGGACATAAGCCATCCAGTCATTTTAGTTCAGAATTGATGACTTTTTCCTTCCACCATGGATACGCATACCTGATAGGGAATTGCAGATCACTACTGTTTAGAAAAACATTAGAAATGATTTCATGAGGAAAAAGAAAAACTTTCATTATTGTGAACAATAACTCACCTCATTCTGGTGAGTTCTTCAACCTCTTCATCAGTACAACCATGAGTACAGCCAGAGAAATCCAACATATCCAGTTCATACCGAAGATGTAAGACCAAAAATGGCCCATTTTTGCTCAATATTTTTAAGAGCCTTCAGCCTAACTCTTCAATTTGTGCGGTAAGCCGAAGAGCATGGTAATTTGCACGGCAACGTAGCTTTTGGATCTCTAATGGTAAAACATTATAGCTAGTCGTGCATCATTTTTGTTCAAATGCAGAACTTTGTGTTTCTGTATTAGTGGAAGAATCTACAGGATGAAGAGTAATATATTTTAGCAGGTTGCAGAGGAGAAAGAAAAATTGCTAAAAATTAGTGAAAGACAGATTGCTAAACGTAGACTATAAATTGCCAAACTACATCTACTCTACCTGATGAAGGTAGTACGATATGTTTGACCAGCTCACAAGAGGCATGGAAGGTACCATTCCCTGCTGTACTCTGTTTTTTAGTCTTGGGGGAAGTTCTTTGAGTATTCGAACTTCATCTCTCAAATATGTAATAAAGTGATCAACATCAAATATGTCTTTGAATTCACTGCCAAAACATAAATTGACACTTTTATTAAGAATGGACAAACACTTCGAGAGCATAAAATCCCCCCACCACAAGCTATTCACATAGAAAAAGGATAACAACACTGAAAAAACCAACCATTTGAGTATATTATATGATTATCACATATTAACTTACCTTGGGTCTTCCTAGAATGATGCTTTGTCCAGTTCTAGTACAACCAATGTCACATTAAGATACCTTGCGATAGCAACCATGTCGCATATCTGTAATTAATCAGAGGGAAATAATAATCAGGCTATACAAAGATTGCCATATTCATACAAAATACATACTCTAACCTTAATGAAAATTTCTAAGTGACGACATATCTTACAGATGTGAAATCCTATCTGGAACAAAATGTTTGAGTACAGCATCACACATACTGCTGCTCGCATCTGATTTAGGCCTCCATTGCAAGACACCAGAATATAACCATTGTTTTTATATGCTCCTGTAGCAGGCCAGAATCAGCCAAAAGAATTTCTGTTTAGAAACACTTTGTACAAGAATGATCCTAAAATGTATTAATTTTAAGCAGTTTAGAAGCACTTAAAATAAGATGCCAAGTATATAACACTCCCAACTAACAGAAAGCTTCATAATAAAATGACATTAACAGATAGAAATTGCAGCTGTAGTGAGAATAATGAAGATGTTGGCCATGTTTTTTGGAGGTGCCCATTTGTTAAGGACTGAACTTGTATCCAAGGACATTTTATAGGCATGATTATATCACAACTATATGGGGCAGTTGTCATCTCAGGGATCCTTGGTGCCACCACAAAATAAGTTTGAGGTGTCTAGCAGTAATCAAGATGGTCACTCTCGAGTCCTTGACTTCTTATGGTGAAATGTTTTTACCAAAACACTTAAAGATTGGCCCAAGGGTAATCATAATTGATACATTCTTGATTTTGCACTCTATAGCTATTCCATGTTCAGCTAATCTGATTGTGAAAAGCTAGATATGGGAGTTAAATCACATGCATATGCCTTGTCTGAATGGGTAGGTAAGGGGAAGGCTATGTAATGTCACAATAGCTTAGCATGTACTCTTTACCAGATGACCATTTCCTTCCTCTTAGTAATACAAGTATCTGCTTTTTCAAGATTAAAAAGGGTTGCTAAAGTATCTCTGATTTAGACCATGCCAAATTCAGAAGTAAAATACAGTCAAACAAACAGATTTTTTACAATGTAAAGGCAATATAGAGTAGAACATTGATACCATGAGCTACTGAAACAAGAAAATAAGGATAGAAAAGAATACAAATGGCACAAACTCAACAATTTGAGCTAAAACAAAAATACTGATAATGTACAAAGTAAATTGTACTTGCACTGAGATAAGCAAGGTTTACTTTGTACCCAAGTGGGGATGACAGTGATCCATCAACTCTTCATGCATGTGTGTTGTAGTGCACTGAATCTAGACTATCCATTGAGTGCATTAAATATGAATGCTAGTGTAGACTACTTTAATATTCACCTTGATTTTGCGAAGGTAGGATGCATATCTCAAGTTCACATACATGATAGGTATCAAGAGTTGGAACTTGAGATACAAAACCTCTAGCTTTGTAACTTCAAGGTGCATCAAATCTAGGTACAAATGGATCTCTTCTAGTTTAGGTTATTGGGAGATAGAGTAGAGTGGACAAAAATCAATTGTGCATCAAAAAACTGATCAGATTTTGAATATGAGGCACAAATATGAGCATTGACAATTTTGAGACCAATGTAGACATGAAAGTGATTCAAATGTCAATAACAAGAATGTTTTAACATTAAAAAAATAGTAAGTTAGATACATAGTAGTTAAATTTCATGCACTTGCATTGCCTTATGTGGGGAAGGGGAATGACTATTTTGAATTATTGATGGCTTATAAATGAGCATGTACTTTATTTGAAACCCTCAAAACTAACACTAGATAGACTTCACGATTGAATACTATTAAGGATCAAAATACAAATAAAGCACGGGAGCTTTAAAAATAGCTTCAAAGACACAGAAACCACCACTTGATAATCATGAAAACACGGTCTATGAGTAGTTCCATATGCAGGGCTTACCTGTGGCACCACTAGGCAGGGCAGCACTGAGATCGCCCATGTTGTAGGGAGAAAGCTGTTCTTCAGAGCCTCCTTAGTTGCTCATCCTGGCCATTCTTCTTTCTTCTAAGAAGCTACAATATTCGAACCTGCAATGTAGAAGTGAAATCCAAAGAAAGACCGATAGTGTGATTAATGAATCATGGCATAAGAACATTGAATATAGTAAGAAAATCTCAGTAACTCACCTGGGCACCGTCATGCTTGAGCACAAAGTTGTGCTCATCAGAAACCAAGAGTGACTCTAGGGTTTGTGCTTCTTATCTGGCTTTCTCTTCAGCTTCAATCTCATCCAGTTTCTCTTTTGTAAATGGGTAAGCTCGGATTCCATATTCTTGTATAAGGCCCACTGCATCAGTTTGTAATGTAGTGAACTTCTTTTCAATGTGATTTGCAAATGGTAAAGCCAACCATGGCATGCTGGAGCGAAATTTCTACAGGGACCACACTAGTGGGCTGAGAAATATAGACCCACTATTTTCCCCACAAGCTCTGCTACTGGAACCTATTGGAAAAAAAAAATTGGCAATGAGACCATCATAGAATAAAATTTCTGCACCTATTATTGCTAAACCCTTACAAAATCCAATAATTGCAGGAAACTAAATCGCCCAATTCAATACATGCTTTCTTTCTTACATTCTCATATAAAGAAACGATATCTAGATTTCGAGGCAGAGTAAAACACAAGCATAAATGGCAAGAACTCACGTTTCTTCCTCCATTGGCAAGGACACAATCTCATTCATTCGACATCAGAAGAGACTCTATAGTCTATGCAGCCCTTATGACCTCCTCTTTGTCCCTCAGCTGATTAATTCTCTTTGTAGTGAATGGATATACCTCAACACCATATTATTCAATGATCTCCCACTTGCATAAGCCCAGTTGACTTCAATAACCTGAGCAAATCTACATATCTACACAAGATTGATCAGCAATGTTTACTTATAGATTAGTCAGGAAACTAGTGTACAACTATAAAATGAAAAGAAGCTTTTGAAGCGAAATTGTAGCTTACATTTGCCTTCCATTAAGAGTTAAAATGGAGATTGAAGCTGATGTATGATTATAGTAGTCTACAAATCCATAGGATGACTGTAAAGAAGGAAAATCAAATGGTTAGCTTAAATACAGAAAAAAGACTTGAAAATTAAGAGAGCACTAAAAAATAGTCTATAGTATTAAAATCACTTTCAAAAAGGAATATAGCGTGTAGTTCCAAGTCTACAGTATTAAATTACTTTCGGAAAGGAATATAGCATGTAGTTCCAGCTCTAAAGTAGAATAATCCTCATAAGGTAAACAAAGTCTTCAACCAACCATAGCAAAAATATGGAGAGATACTTAATTTGAAAAAGATGTTAATTATTTGCAGTAAATTGTATCCAACATGCTATTATATATATATGTGAAAAATCTAATAGTTATATTACAGAAAATGATGTAATTGTCATCCATTCAAATAGTAGATGCCAAGCTATCATATTGAGGATATTTACCTTAGAAGGATAAAAAATTTATGCACCACCAATGGATTCCTTCTCCCCACCATGATATGATAACCTGTTAGAGTAGCATAGAACACAAGAACAATGAACTATAATATAAATATAGTATTCAGTAAATAAAGTAATTTTTTTGTTTCTTCTTGTATAAAATGTTCAAATAACATGGAAAGAAAAGTAGATAGGAAAGTACCTTTTAGTTTGGATTTGGATGCTTTGCATGCCACAAAGGAAGCTTGCAGTGGCGGGAACATGAGAGGACAAGTACAGATGAAGTAGCTGGACTAGTAAATTTAAAAACCGACTAACAAACTGTTGCAACAGTTATTTATTTACAGACCATATACTATTTTATGGAAAGTATTTTGAAATGATTCGAGTATCGCAAATATGTGAAATCAACTGAATGTAGAAATAGTATACTTGTAGTAGAAGTTAAAAAATGGGCAACAAATTTACTTTCAAACCAAGTATAAGGGCGTGCTGGGGGAAAAAACAGACATAGGTATGAAGTCAATAAGTACAAGCTAAATAAACAGACAGGATAAATGCACAACAGAAGTGAATAATTTAGTATATATTGTGAATTGTTTCTATGTACATATAGTATAGTGTGAACTGTTTCTCTGATCATAAGAAAGTATTTGAAACAAAATGAGGATTGCAAATATTTACAACCAATTTAATGTCCAAACAGTCTAAATTGAGTAGAATTAACAAATGGACAACATATTTACTTTGAAACCAAGTATAGGGAGTTCATGGGAAAAAGAATATACATATGTGTAATGACAAGAAGTAGAAGGTAAATATATACATGGATTAAATGTACAATAGAAGTTAAGAACTGAGTATAATGTGAATTGTTTCTATTTACATAGAGTTTGTTGCATTGTATTTGTAAAAGAAGTGTTTGTTTGATAGAGTACATAGTTTAGAGATGTGCATTACATGCAAGTAGAAGGGAAATATAATAAATGTACATGTATTGTGGTAGTAGTGGAAGCATGTAATATATACAATGTTTGTGCATTCCATGTGTGGGAAAGGGTAGTACATCTATTCAAGAAAAACATAGGTTATGAACAAGGTAGTACGTACAAGTGAAGGGTAGTAATGGCAGTTGAAGAAGGTGTGGGAATCAAAGAAGAAGGCTTGCTGGGTTGTAAGGAGATGGAAAAGGGAATTGCAAGCAAAGAGGAGGCTCTAGTCATAAATGCAAGAGGGACTGTGGCAACGACAACACTAGTTAATGGTTATGTATTGAGCAAGAGAAGGGCGGCGGGATACTAAGTCTTTGTGGATCTTGCTCATGGTGTCCCTTTCATGCATATGGATGATGCGTTGAAGGAATGCTCTTATTTCTGAGAGAAGCTTAATAGTAGGGTGAATCGGATTCAGTGGGATGTTTGAAGTTGATTGGAACCATGCTTCAATTTGTTGCAGCGATGCTTCTTGTTCCTTTATTTGCTTGCAGAAGTCAGCAAGAGTGTTCACGTATTGCATGTCCATCTTTGTTGTTGAAGAGATAGGAAGAGAGAAGAAACAGCGATTAAAATCCTAACATGTTAAAATAATATAGAATAAATCAAGGCACATCTATTTGTGTAATTGAATTGCTAGACAAACATTTTTTTTTCATAGTACCGAATAAGAAAAGAAAGAAGATATTCACATCATAGATGATAGGGGAAAAAGTTGAAAACTTGTGTAATGGACATTTTGTTGTTCTTTTTGTTTGTTTGTTCCATTGTAGAGAGAAAATAATGTTGTAAGTCTAATGTTATGGTAAATTCAAGTAGATGAAACAAAATAAAGTCAATATCTTGGAAGCAAATGAACAGAAATATATGCATGAGTGCAAGAGTGTTTTTTTGGGGGGTGGATAGGGGGAGGGAAGAAGGTGAGGTTGTTTTGTTTTGGTATTTAGCAATTGAAAAGTGATAGTATTTGGTTTTTATGGTGTTGTTTGTTTATTATTTTCTGTGTAACTGAGAAGAGGTGTGGGAAGCAATGTATGGGTGTAAATATATGTGAGCAACTATGTTAAGCAACATGTACAAGTAGAAGGGAAATATAATAAATGTACATGTACTATGGTAGTAGTGGAACCATGTAATATGTACAATCTTTGTGCGTTGCAAGTGTGGAAAAGGATAATATATATATTCAATAAAATCATAGGTTATGGACAAGGTGGTACGTACAACTGAAGGGTAGTAATGGCAACTGAAGATGTGTGGGAATCAAAGAAGAAGGGTTGCTAGGTTGTAAGGAGAGGGTAAAGGGAATTTCAAGCAAGGAGGAGGCTCTAGTCATAAATGCAAGAGGGACTATGGCAATGACAACACCATGTAACTTTTATGTATTGAGCAAGACAAGGGTGGCGGGATACTAAGTCTTTACGGACCATGCGTTCAAGGAAGGTTGTTATTTGTGAGAGAAGCTTAATAGTAGGGTGAATCGGATTTAGTGGGATGTCTAAAGTTGATTGGAAGCGTGGTTCGATTTGTTGCAGCGATGGTTGTTGTTTCTTGATTTGCTTGCAAAAGTCAGCAAGGGTGTTCATGTATTGCATGTCCATGTCTCTTGTTGAAGAGCTAGGAAGAGAGAAAACAGAGCGATGAAAAGCTTAACATGTTTAAATAATATAGCATAAAAGAAGGCACATGTTCTTTTGTAAATGAATTGTTAGACTAACATTTTTTTTTCATAGTAATGAATAAGAAAAGCAAGAAGATATTCACTTCATAGATGAAAGGAAAAAAAGTTAAAAACTTGTGTAATGGACATTTCATTGTTCTTTTTTTTTTGTTCTATTGTAGAGAGAAAAGATTGTTGTAAGTGTAATGTTATGGTACCGAGAAGAGGTG
The DNA here is from genome assembly GCA_001517045.1 of Pseudotsuga menziesii. Classification (NCBI taxonomy): domain Eukaryota; kingdom Viridiplantae; phylum Streptophyta; class Pinopsida; order Pinales; family Pinaceae; genus Pseudotsuga; species Pseudotsuga menziesii. The sequence goes on from LPNX010736049.1 coordinate 56,947, forward strand.
TGGGAAGCAATGCAAGGGTGTAAGCATATGTCAGCAACTATGTTAAGCAACGTCTGGTGCAATTGATCTGGAGGCAATAAAAGTTTCTTCTTGTTTTCTTCGTTGGACAGAAGGGCTATCCTTCATACGTGAATAGCGAACAAAAGAAAAATATGGCATTATGCGTAGGTTAGTGAGTTGTCTAACTCTTGAAACTGCAGTAAATGTTAGCCCTTGTCGATCAATCTTTCCTATGTCAATTGTTGCCTTCTATAAGGTCATTCCTTGTGATTTGTGGATTGTTAAACCCCATGCCATACAAAGGGGAAGTTGTCTATGAGAACCTCTTGTTAAAGGGAGGATTGGGATGTAGGTAGGGTTAGAAGCATCCCATGGCGGGCCTTTGTAGTTGACAAAGTCAACGACAACAAACAAAGGAAGCATAGGTGGAGTAGTGGCGGTGTTGTACAAGATTGAAACAACTTTACCAACAGCACCATTAACAAGACCTGCCTCAACCCAAAGGTTTGTTGTAAGCATAACTTGTTGACCAACGGCAAGGAGTAAAACCATATCTAATTGTTCATCTTCTAGTGCAAGCAGTAGTGTTTGTTTCCTAACTTCTACAGAACATAATGCAATTGGTACATTTAGTTGTTTTAGCATTTGTTTGTTGTGTAAGGAAACATAATTGTTAGCTGAGAACAAATGGGTGGATTGATCAAATACGTGGTTCTTGGTTTGAGAGAGGGAAGAGGATGTCCTTGACATAAGAAGGGTCCAATCGGCAATAGTTGGTGTTGCATTCCTAAGATTGAGGAGAAGTTGGCAGAACTGAATCTGAGAAGGGTCATCTTCTTGTTGATGAAAAACCGTTGATAGGGTTATGAATGTGTCAAAGGTACGCCAAAGTGTGTTTCACGGGGACTTCACTTAGTGAACCTCTCACATAGCACGTGCGATCGTGGGATATTAAAGAATACCCTTAATTTCCAGAGATATTGACCCAAAATATTTTTGTTGAAACCCCCTCCCAATACTTAAAACCTCCTCCCCACCCCTTTTTATACCTCAATCCTTATAAACCACCCTACCTACCCCCACCTTAAACCCCTCATCCCCCCAATACCTGCAATATATTGGTTCAATTTTTTATCATTTTAAAACCCACAATATGAACTAACGTGATAGGATATTGGTCAACAAGTGAAGCCCCTATGGTGTGTTTCCACGTGATTCTCCTACATACATGGGGATATCTTTAACATGTAGAAGTTGACCAAAGTCACCTACGAGGATGATAGAGAAGCCTCCAAAAGGGGAAGTTCGATGGGAAGGGAATGCTTCCCGAAGGTGAGAGTCAATGTTGGATAAGAGCTTTGGTCCAATGAAACTCATCTCATCAATTAGCACATAACGTATATGGAGGAGTCGTTCTTGAAGGTTTGCAAGGGCTTGGCCCTCAAGAGGAAGCATAGTATTTATTGGTATCCAAAGAGCAGAATGTATTGTAAGGGCATTTATGTTAAATGCTGGGATGCCAGTTGGAGCAAGCAGGAGAAGAGGGGATGATTTATTTGGAGATGATGAAGAGAAGGCAGCTTGCAAGCATCCAATTAAGTAGGATTTTCCTGTGCCTGTAGTTCCTTGGATGATCATACGTAATGGTTTTGTGGTAGTGTGTTGGGTGGAGTGGGACATAATAATTTCAAAGGCTTTGCATTGTGTTGGAGAAAAGCAATTAGGCGAAGCAAGAGTTGAAAAAGGTTGTAGTTCTGCTTGGTTTGATGAGTGGTTCAAGTCAAGAAATGAGATGGCTGAGTTTTGCAAGTGTAAAGGTATCTGCGTGTGGCACCAATTGTGATAGGTGTCAAAGTCGTGATGACCAAGCATGTCAAGATCATCAAGTTGTAGGTTGTTCCCAGGGTGGAGTTGAGAGAGGAGTTCCCATTCTGACAGGTTAATAGAGGAAGCAGGATGATCTTCATCAGGGGGGTGTGTATCATCAGAAATAGTTGGAGGGGGTGAAGGTTCTCGGTCAACATGCCAGGGATTGTAGCTCCCATGAAACAATTCCCATGCAGAGACAATTTCCAAGTCAGAGGAGCCAATATATTTTGGAACATTGCAGAAAGGTTTGTGCAGTAAGAGTTCACTCCAATAGAAATTGACATAAAGAGGAGAGGTGGAAGGAGGGATGGCAAGGAAATGAGGAAGGACACGCATGATCTTGGCCGCTTTGTGCAGCTTCCATTGATTTTTTTTCCTACGTGTAGAAAAGGACCAAGAACAGGAAGCTTCGAGAAGGGGAAGGTGTTCAAGCAAAGCGGGTCTTTGCATGTATGTGGAAATGAAGTTGGTTGGCGGGGGGGTGTTGGGGACGTCTATCGAGACAAGTTTGAAAATGGTCTAGGAGGTGTTCAGGGAAATAAATGTACGACTTCAAATAGTCAAGGAAAGTTTTTGTAGCATATGGTAGGTTTCTTGTGCTCCAATGTCTCGATCAGCCACGATTTCGGACAAAAGTTTTTGGATAGGTAGTAAGATTCCCTCTTCTGCAGGGGTAGCATGTGCAATACGTGTTAGAATATCATGGTAGCTCTTAGATTTGTTCTCTTCTTTTGAAGCATACTTTGAAATGTATGAGAGGACAGCATGGCACGAGAGCACTGGTTGGCAATCAACATTAGCTCTCCATACTGAGAGCATAAGAGGGTTGTGTATGTTTAGAAGCGCATCATTTCTAGCGGGGATATATTTTTTTTTGCCAGAGCTATCAATGAACATAGAAGATGTTTCCTATAGGTCAAATGGGAAACCATAGCGGCAAACGAGGTTTGTGCTTTTTTTGCAAAGACAAGAGAATTCATTGCATTTTGTGTGGCGTTGCATAGAATTGACAAGGGTTTCATAGTCATCATTATGGTTTCCTTCACATATGGAGGATGCTTCAAGTGTGCAAGGGTCTTGGTGATATGCTCGATGGAAGGCAGAGACACGAAGGTGCATGGGACGAGGGTTCCATGCTGTTAAGAAGCTTTTAAAGTATGTTTTTGCACTATTAACAGCAAGGGGATCATTCCAATCAAGGATTCCCATATTGGGCGCGTCCTCCAACCAAAGGAATCCATGTATATGAGCAGAACCTCGGTTTTACCATTCATACCTATATTAACAAGGGAACCAAAAGCAAAACACAAAGTTAAGGAAAATTTCAAAATGCATGCAGTAAAATGAAATAAAATGCAAAGAGTGAGAGGAACAAACCTGCACCAGTAATCTTTTGTCTTGAGTGTGTGTAGTAGGACCTCTTCAAGGAAGATAGAGATTCCATGACATACCGTGTAATCTAGCCCAACCCAATGTTATGGGAAGGCATGAACAAGTACTATAGTGTGATGAGTGATGACAACAACTACAACTACAACATGGTAAGGATTTATATTAACTACAACATTGCATGCTGCATGTTATTCATGAGCACTACCAAATCCCTCACCTCTTCTCATAATTTTTTGACCAACATGAGTAAAATACCTTAATGAGATTCTCTTTGTTTCGAGAATATTTTAATATTCTCTACTCAACAGGGAAAACCACGTGAAGGTGGAAGCTCATCTTCCCCCCCCCCACCCCTCACAATATATCACTTGGAATGATGTTCAATGCACTTCATGATCGTCTTCATCTGTATCCAAGTATGCATCTGTATCATCTGATCCAAATTCAACATTATAAGGATTAAAGGCTATATCATCATCGTCATCGTTGTTAGTTTCAATAAAGTGATAATCGTCAATATCATCTTCATCATGAACATTGTCGCTAACATCATCTGCTTCAACTAACTCTTCAACATCTTCCTGCGTAACATTATGATCATCAACATCCGACTCATGTTGATCCTCTACATGATCACCTTCTTCTTCCACACCATCTTCAGCTTCCTCTACAATATTATACTTTGTCGGCCTTCCTCTTGGATCATGTCTAATAACAAACGACCAACCCTGTCTACCAGGAACTTCTGAGTAAAATACCTGTTCACATTGACTTGGAAGAACATAGGGATCTGACGTTCATGACTCAAGCGACCTTGTATTGACCATGGTAAATCCATTAGCATGTTCAATAACAGTTCTATCGGGATCAAATTGATTCAATCGTAGCTTGTACCATTTCACAACAAAAAGAATTATTTTGAATGATTTAAAGTCACAGTCAATGATATCTTCCAAATATCCATAATATCGATTTTCTGACAATTCTGGACGTCTGTCACTTCTATATGAAACATTAGTGACCTCAAAGACTGTACTTATCCCAGAATCACATGTTTTCTTTGTTTCATCCAACTTTTTAATGCGATAATGACGACCGTTGCACCACAT
>LPNX010736080.1:6468-22773 GCA_001517045.1 Pseudotsuga menziesii
AACACTTTCATTTACAACAGGTTGGTCCTGGCTTTCTTCTTCAATCCAAATGCTCCAACAGCTTCTAGGGAATATTCACACCTATAGAGAAACAAACCTTCCTGTAGTATCTTATAATTTATATAAGATATTAACGAAATAATATTCTTTCAATAAGATAACAAGACAATTCATAAATCATAACACATGTGAGTACAAAAACACAAATTGGAATAAAGTCTCTCTTTATTGATAAACAAGTGATGAAATATTACAACCAGTATTTGATACAATTCCTCCTCTACTAGCCAAGGAACTAAGTTCTACTGCTCCAATATCTCCAGAGGCAATCCAACAGCATAACTTTTCTCTATCATTGATCATGTTTAGCCTCAACCCCTACCCTCTATTTATACTTGATGAATGAGAGAGGTTACGAAAGTTGATATGGTTGAGGAAGTTGGGATAGTTATGATTAGGATCCAAACTATCCTTGACTAAACTTGTTTTATTTTTTTATTTTTTGGATTAGGGCACTCACAACTGTTGATACTAGCAATTCGTAAGTCACTCACGAATTTTATAAAGGAAACCCATGTGCGTAAACTGTGATCATATATTTGTGGGTTGTAATGTAAATACTCGCGAATGGTTCATGGGTTTTAATGATAATAGCCATGAATTATCCTTAATCACCTTATAAAAAATAGGTCAGGTTGGCAAGATGATGATGCATACAGGCACATGCATGATTTTTGCCACTTCAATCCAATTTTTCATTTTGTGTACCGACACATTGAGTGCCAGTACTCAGACGGAGAAGTGCCATTTCATAGGATAATAGATGCCCCCTAATGTGTGAGGTCAAAGGGAAGCGAAAACCGAAATACATTACAAAATTTATTATTGGAGAACTTAGTTACCAAGGCTACATAGAGGTACCTGAAACATACATATCAAATTCATATACAAAATAGTATCTGAGGATCCCATGTTCAATAAGGTGGAACACTATCTCCTTTACAATATTTGATTACATCATATGATACAAGAAGCAAGGTCATGTATATTACAAGGGTGGATCAAAGCCACAATATACAATGATGAGTCTTAAAAATCTGGAAGTAGTGTTCTTAAACATAACACAATCTCGTGCAACTTAGGTTATAGATATTGTAACCTAAGGTCTTCATCCAAATCCATAGTAACTAGTACAACTCCTACTGTGTGAATAGATGAGCTGAAGTCAAACATGGAAGGAATTCAACAGAATGTCAGTAAATGAGTGATGTTGACAACTAAATCAAAGGAATTCACCAATAGGGATAGTGATTCCTAAGTTACTATCTTCAAACTCTAGGTATTCATCGTCAGGAGATGATGATGAGAAACTGTGATGTGAGGAGGAAGGCAATGAATCCTTCAATAGGTCACAAGGGTAACTAGGAAACTGGATGAGGGGAGGTAGACATGAGGAATTCTCAGAGATGATAATGATGGAAATCAGGACAATCAGATAGAGGTATAGATCCTTGAACAGTGAGCATGACAAAGAGATGACACAAGGCAGTTTTTGACTTGCAGATATGACAAGTAGACTTATCTATCATGTAGGAGACATGATTAGATTCCCCATGTATAAAGGACAAGTGGAGGAGTAAAAAATAAAAGTAATAGCTGAGCTGGAAGTGCAAACTAATACATGAGTATCGGAAAGTTCAGAGAGTGCTTTGTTCAAGTATGACATGCTGCCATGACTTATAACCCAAAAAGTGAAATTTTTCCTTACCTTACTTGTTAAGTTTTAACGAGTCCAAGAAAGTCAACTCGAGTCTCTCTTCATTTTTGACAAGATTGAAGAGGGGAGAGAATAATGCTTGATATGTTACTGATTCATGGATTTTACGATCCTGAACTAGTAGATGCTTGTTGGTGTTTTCATAGTTTTGAGAGTCCGAAAACTCTGAAGAAGACTCTAGGGGGGTGTTTTTTCATACAATTTAGTTTCTTGAGGCCGGAAAAGTATAAAACATTCTACATAAGAACTCTCTTAGCTCCTGAAGTACTAAGGTATACCTTTTGAGTACTTAGTCGGCAAGGTCTGAAAAAGGGGTAAACTGTCACCAGATCGACACACCTTCAAAAGAAGCATATAGCCTGAGTTTAATGAGTGTGAAGGAAGGAAATATCACTCGAAAAGATCCATTTGGTTATGAGAAATGGGGATTACAATAGTAAACTCGATGCTTTGTTCTTTAGGTTTTAGCGAGCATGATAAAGACATAAAGTATGCTTGGAATCTTTTTCATGTTTGGGTCAAGAGCACAAAAAAGAGAAAACTAAGCTCATACCGAGTGTTCCTTTTCCGTAATTTTAGTCCCTTAGGTCTGGAAAAGAGATAAACCTATTCCTAAATATACTCTTCTCAATTCCACGTAAAAGAGAGTGCTCATTTCTCGTAAATAAACTACATGGTTTGAGAAAATGATAATTTGCCACCAATCTAGATGATCGTTCAATTATTCTTAACGAGTTTGAACGAACAAGTTTACTCGGATCTCCAGTTTGTTTTGAGGAGTTGGACCAGGGCCTAAAGAAAACTCCATAAGTTCCGGTAGCCTTATAACCGGGTATATCTTGTAGAAAGATGCAAAATGAGGTTCATTTTGTCATGAAAAATAATTAAGAAGGCTCCTGCAAATCTACCACAACTGTGGCATGGGTACCAAAAAAATAATGAAGTGTTCTAAACTAGGGTACCGATGTAAAGGAGGCCCTATCCACGAAAGAACAATGATGTGTAGAAGGAAACAGTGGTTTATACACCATAGTCCATGGATGAAAAAGAGATCCTAGGGTTTAGTGAAGGATAATGTGTAAGTGCAAATTCTGCAATGAAGACCAAATCCTACCCTATATGTGATGAAAAACAAATTTTCAATAATCCAAGACCTGTTGTAGATAGCAAGAAGACCATGGTATTAGTTCATATATAAAAAACTTGATTTTAAACTATAGAAAATGGGTAAAAATTTGAAATTTTTACTATAAATAGTTCAAATCCAAAAATAAACATACCATTTGGAAATTTTACTATATTTAGCAATTTTTACCTTTGAACGTTAGTTGATCATAGCAAACAAACCAATGGACCAATTTCGATTCTGCGAGTTACATGTTGGTTGGTAATATCTCCCTTCTCTTCCTTTCTATCCATTCCATTTTTATTTTTAATGAAAAATATTATGGTTTTAAGATTGCCCTAAAATCATTGTGGAGAATTCACAAGTGTGCTTCATTACAATTGTGAGTGCAAGTTTTATTCACGGGTTTCCTGCAATGAAACCCACATGTGCATCGCACTGTGCAAAAAGCGCAATCGTGAATACTGCGCAACCTCCATTTTTTTCAAAAATGAATAAATGTAATTGAAATATGATGGATTCTAATGAAAGGCATGTTGCTATGGTAGGGAATTATGGTATTGGAGTGGAGAGAACATGAGCATAAGGACATGGATCGAGATTCTGAAAGTTTTTGAAAGTTTCCTCAACCTGGTTTCAAGCCTTTAGGATTCTCTGCATTGTTTAATGCCCTACCCTTTCAATGCATAATTTTTCACAATTATCCAGACTGAAACACATGTGAAATTTTTTTTTTTTTTTAAACAAATTCATAAATTTTATTTTCAAAATTGAAATGTAAAACTCAGAAAATTTCAGACATTTATCCACATGAAAATTTAGACACTTATTTTTTACCAATGGCCCAAGATAAAACCCCTAAGGGAAAACCTATTTTCTTAGTGAGAGACATTTTATTTTTCTTCAGTAAATTATCAGAAATATATTCAACAATACTTATCAAAATTCTACCTTGATTTATGAACCTCCTTATTGCTAATTTTTATCGATTTTTGAGCCACTTTCACCTTGAAAACGGTGCTTTATGAACATAATTAAATTATGTATTTTCTCGATTTTTATGCATTCACAAACTTCCTTGAAATATGTGCATAACCATACAGTACAGTCTGGCAGCCGTACCTTGAAAAATTTGCAAATCTGTATGCTCTACAGTCCTAAAAAATTGTGCATAAAGTCTCAAAATCTGAGCCCTCGATTTCTGTACTAGTGCCTCGAAAAACATGCCCTATCCTTACTGTCCGTACAGTTCTCGAAATCAATGCTACCTTGGACATCATTCCTTTGTCTGCTGGAATCTCTCCTCAGTTTTTGTGCCCAGTTTTCTCCTCGAAGTGTGTGCTAAAAATTATTTTCTCTCTGGTTTTGAAAAAACTCTTCAAACCCTCACTCTCTTCCTGTCTCCAAAAATATCTTCTGAAGATGAACGCAATGAATGAACTTTTGCCTTACCCTAGCCTTTTTGTTCATGGTAACTTCCCCTGTCAATCTAATGGTCAAGATTATATTAGATGTGGGGTTCACATTAAATGCTCCATTAAATAAAAATTAAATGGCATTTAGTGCACTCATGTCATTTAATAAAGTTGAGAAACCCCCTTTTTCTATTTAATCACTCACTTAACTTTTAAATGCGAACTTAGAAAAATACCCACTTAACTTTTTAATAAAGCCGCTTTAAAAATATAAAGTGCATATCACTTCATTAAGTGCACAAAATGACTAGAAGTCACATTTAAGTGTCATTGTCCAACCCAAGGAAACTCTAGGTGGACAAACACTTCCTGTAACACCTCAGTTTTGACCTCGTTTGCATTTAAATAATATGATGTAAATAATCATGGTGTGGAGCTAGGAAAAATCCCCACCATTGATTTAGTGTTTATGTTTCGGCAATTAAGGTTGGACCGATGGTATTTTTTTTATGCTAGCTAAACATTAAAAAGCTGGACATCATGTTAAATTTTCAATTTTAAATAAAAACCCATAGCCTGCTATGTCAACGCAACTAAATGATATGGGGGCATGATTTTACTAAGGACAAGGGAGTGGGGGATTGGAAGAGTGGGAATAAATTCGAAATGGGCAAAGCACCATTTATGGAAAAATGTTTTTTTTTTATTTTCTTTAAGAAAACGGCCACCTTTCCCTCATGTGGCAGCGTTTCACCTTCCCTCACAATTTTGGAAGGGAAAAACTTTTTTGGAATCCCAAGGGGGCATTCACGCACCAGCAAGCAAGGAAAAATGATCCTGAGTCTGAACCTTTCATGAATTTCTCCTGTCTGACGATCTAGATCCTTCACATTTTGGGTTTTCTCTATGTGGATTGTTTCTCTTCACGTTTTCTCCTATTTGATAGTATTTTTCCTAAACACGATTGCCCATAATTCAATTTTGTGTCTTTGATTTTGAATAACCAGCAAACGTTTTCATTTTGGTAATTTACAGCAGTCGGTCTGGCATCAGAAATGTTCAAAAATTCATAAATTTCTATCTGTGTATGTAATCCCTAGCGTCTGCTATGTTTTGGTAAATCCCAGGACTAAGATCATGGTGTGTGCATCCACGTTTGGAATCTAAATTTATTGGGGAATGGAAATGGAGTCTGCACTTGCTTGATAAACCTAGTGTGTGAAGGCACCTCACAGACCAATCAAGAGGGCTGATTTTCTTCTTTACATACACTGAATAGCACTAGAAGGGAATGCATGGCTTGAGGGACAGTGTAGCAGAGAAGGGGGTGCTTCCTTGTGTTGTGTGTGTAAGTGTTTAGAAGTCAAGTTAGATCCAGTGTGGGTGTTTGTAGTTCTGGATTGAGTTCACTAGCTTAGCAGTCAGCCTTTCTACCTCCTTGGAAGCCTGATAAACCCAACTGGAAGGATGGCTTGGCTGGTAGCCTGATAAATGCATATGTTGGATTGGATGTGTCTCATGTGACATTGGCTAAGTGTAAACCACTGCCTTTGTAATTCTGATAAACCCAACTGTGTTGGATTGACTGAGTTTTATTGTATCCTTGGCTATGGGGAAAGTCTGCTAGTGTTCCTTATTCCTTGGGGAAAATCATGCCTGGATCAGGGGTGGCAGTGTTGCTGAGAGATTAAAGAGCACACTAGCCTATGGTTGGGTGGAAAGTTGTAGTGACATAGCTAGTTGCAGGACAAGCGTCTTTCAATATAAGTATTCTCTTGTTTATTTAATTTCTGCAACTATATTTGCTTATGAATTATTATGAAATTATCATGAACATGTTGAATGCATGATTTGATTTCGTTGTATATATATTGTACATTTAATTATGCATCTATGTATTTATGGGCTTTAAGTTCAAAGCATTATATATATTATGTTCATGGGGGCTTAGATTTCTCGAGCTATTAGATGTTAGTCGTGTCCTCTCCGCCGAGTAAGGGTTGGGGATGTGACACTTCCTAGGTAAATTTTCAACACTCCCTCTTACTGATGAAAGTGATTTTCACCACTCCCAAATTATCTCTTAAGTAGACATGTTTCCCTCTACCCAAAGCCTTCATGAGAAGGTCAACCACCTGCTCATCTATCAAAACATACGGCAACCTAACAGCCCTTCTCTGAACATATTCTTTGATGAAGTGATATCTAATCTCAATGTGCTTCGACCTATCATGAAATACTAGATTCTCAGATATATTAATGCAACTCTTATTATCACACTGTATAACCGTGGGACTCAACTCCATATCAAACAAATCCACCATCAAATTATGAAGCCACAAGGCCTCACAACTCGCCTGACTCGCTTCCATGTATTCATCCTCAGCAAAACTCAATGCCACAGACTTTTTCTTCCTGCTGAACCATGACACAACTGGAAAACCCAAGCTGAAGCAACAACCAAAAGTGCTCTTCCAGTCCAAAACACTACATGCCCAATCTGAATCTGTATCTCCAACCAACCACACTCCATAATATCTCCTATAATCCAATCCATAATTACTTGTACCTGCAAGATGGCTCAATATGTGTTTTGTAGTAGTCCAGTGCAATCTCCTGGGCTCCACCATGAACTGACTAAGAGTGTTCACTGCAAAACTCATATTTCATCTAGTGTTAACCAAATACATCAATGAACCAATCAACAATGATATAAGGTAGGGTTCACCAAATCTCCCTCTGAAGCATGAAGCTTCACCTAGTTGGTGATCATGGGTGTCGACATCAGTCTACAATCAGTCATATAAAATCTCTTCAAAACATCTGCAGCATATTTTCCTTTCCCCGGGAAAACATGTCCATCCTCCTCCCAAACCTCCATCTCCAACTAACAATGCATCAGTCCAAGGTCTTTCATCTCAAACTATGAAGCAATATCCTTATTGCATGCATCAATCATGTGCTCTCCCCTAGTAATGAAAAAGTCATCAACATACAACATAATAATAAGTGGAACACCACCAACCATAATGTAGTATAGGTTGGTATCCTCTTCACTCTTCTGAAACCCAATCGAAAGCAAGTAGGTGTCGATCCTGGAATACCAAGCCCGAGGGGCTTGCTTCGGTCCATACAAGGCCTTTTTCAGCCTGCAAACATGTGTGTCTCTATCACATACCTCTAAGCCTTATGGATGCTCCAAATATTCCTCCTCCTATAGAAAACAATTGAGGAAAACGTTTTTCACATCCATCTAATGGATCTTCCAACCCATCTCTGCAACGATGAATATCACTACCTTGATCGAAGAAAATTTGGCCATCGGTGCAAATGTATCATCATAGTCAACTCCCTCGACCTGTGAGAAACCACATGCAATAAAACGAGCTTTGAACTTCTCAATATTACCATATGCAGCATGATTTATCTTGTAAAGACATTTGGAAGTCACAACTAACTTCCCCTCTGGTCTCGGAACCACTTCCCACACCCCATTATTCATGACGAAGTTGTACTCCTCCATCATGGCATCTCTCCATACTTGGTGTGCGGAAGCCTCCTCATAAGTGTCAAGAACAGTATCACGCAAGCTGGTCACCTGTGCCATATAGCTAGAAAACCTCTGAGGTGCCCTGCTCTCTCTGACCTCCCTATTGGGAGGTCCAACTGACTCCTTAAGCCAACTTGGATTTCTCTTCTTGGAGGAAGCATCCTTTCTCAGAATCTCCTCAACCTCCTCATCAAACATCTGTCTCCCTGGAGAAGTCCCAACAACCTGAGAACCTATATCTGGTGAACCTGTACCTATACCACTCGAACTTGAATCACCTGAAGGTGTCACCTATGAACCTGTGATCCATGAACATATCTGTGTACCAAAATTACCTATGGACTGGACCCCTGCAACTGAAGGACTTGTAACCTGTGACCCAGTCACACCTGAAATCGGTGACCCTAAACCCTGACTCGCTAAACTCTGTGCAGTCACCTGTGTAGTACCCTGCTGATCCTCCATCTCGGAATCAAGAGACCTCCTAGAGGCTTTCTCCTCCTCGAACTTCACCTCCCTTCTCACCACAACTTTCCTCTATGAAGGAAGGTATATCCGAAAATCCTTCGATGTCTCATCATAACCAACAAAAATACCACGCTCACTTGTAGCCTCTAAATTTGTCCTCTTCTCAGAAGGGACATGAGAGTATGTAAGGCAAGCAAAAATATGAAAGTGACCTATCTCAGGCACTTTCCCTATGAATGTCTCATCAAGAGTCTTACTCCCCAATGCATGGTGTGGACTCCTGTTGAGAACATAAGAATAGTACTACAAGCCTCTGCCCATAGAAAGAAAGGAAGACTCTGATCATGCAACATGGCTCTAGCTGCACCCACTATAGAACGGTTCTTCCTTTCATCCACTCCATTCTCCTATGGAGTGTAAGGAACAATCAACTACCTATTTATCCCCTCCTGTCGACAATACTCATCAAAAGCACAAGAAGTATACTCACCTCCATTGTCTGACCGAAGTACCTTGATCTTCTTTCCTGTCTGGTTCTCCACAAGATCTTTGAACTCTTGGAACTGAAGCAAGACTTCCTCTGATATCTTGCTTCTAAGGAAATAGATCTAGGTATTCCTAGAAAATTCATCAATAAAAGTGATGTAATACGCATATCTTTTCAAAGAGGTAGATGACACTGGACCACACAGATCTGAATGAATCAACTAAAGCACTCCCTATGATCTGGAATCATTGCTTGGAAAATCAGTCTTCGTGTAATTTCTGAAAGCACACCCTCTACATACACCACTCGAATCCATGTTGAAATGTGACATACCTGTGGTCATGCCTCTTAGCATCCACAAATATGGATGGTGAAGATGGGCCATCCTCACGTGCCAAAGCTCACACAACTCACTGCTGCTCTAAGTGTGTGAGAGTGCATGATGTGGCTCGAAGAGAATCTTATACATTTTCCTACATCTAATACTAATGGCTTGTGAATCAGATGGATGTGTTGCCTTAGGAAAGATGTGAACTTTCCCATCAAGAACATATACATCAAATCTTCTGTCCTCAATCATGGAAATTGAAACAAGGTTCTTCTTAAGCCTAGGGACATACAACACATCTGTCAGATATATAGGATGCATGGACTCTTTGTCAAAGCAGACAGTCCCTCACCCAACTGCACTCACCACTGTGTCATCTCCCAATACAACCTCCATCTCCAAGTCTGACTCTGAAATCTCTATGAACATGTCACGATCACCTGTCATATGACTGGAAGATCCACTATCAATGTACCAAGTGGAGGAAGTAGTAGTGGCACTCAACGAATGCCCAACAATCATGGAATGTTGCATGTGGTCCTCAAAATCCCTGCTGGTGATAGAAAATGCTCTCCCAACACCAACACCTACAAAGAGAGAAAAATCTCTCTCAAATCTCACTGCAAACTCATCGATGTCTGTTGTAGCTGCTTCTTCTTCTTCTTCTTAGGACATTGTCCAACATAGTGTCCCATATTCTGACATGCAAATCATTTCACTTTGCTCATGTCCTTCTTCTCCCTATCATACTGTTTGGCTCCCCCCTTGGAACCCTTCTTGAACTTATTCTTCTTCTTTCCCTTCACTTCTAAAGAAACATTCTCCTCATCATCCCTCTGATGTGATGAGCTGCCCTGTATGAAGCCTCTTCGTATCTCCTCCTGTGTGATATCATCCCACAATCGATCACATGTGGGCATGTTCTCCCTCCCAATAATGGTCTGAACAAATACAGTTCACTTCTATGACACATTTATTGTTGTACGCACCATCTCAGGAATACCTATCACCTCTCCTACAACTGCAAGCTCATCTCTTACCTGTGTGATCTTGGTAAGATATGATTCCATTATCTCTCCTTTGCTCATGAACACACTCTTCAACTTCTCTATCAATACCATCTTCCTGTTTTCATTGGAACTCTGATAATTTTTTGTCAAATCTGCCCACATCTCAAATGCATGGTCTTTGGCTAAAATGTGAGGGATCACATGATCCTTCACTGCATTAAGAATTACTCTTCTTTCCCTTATATCCTTTTTCATAAAGGTTACCTTATCTGTTGCATCAACAGGTACTACTATAGGATTTGCAGTTGTCCCATTAACTATATCCCATAGTTCATTCTCTTCAATAATCAAACTAATTCTAGCCTTCCAAGGGATAAAATTTGTAGCCCCCTCTAATCTGTCTTCCACTCTAAGACCAAAAACCATGAATGCAACATGTAACCTCAAGCAAGATATTCAAGACTCTCTTTTCTTCAAACCCCAATTTTCGAATGTTTAAAAATTATGATCGTTATGATCGCTTTGATACCATGAAAGTTTTTGAAAGTTTCCCCAACCCAGTTTCAATCCTTTCGAATTATCTGCATTGTTTAATGCCCAACCCTTTCAATGCATAATTTTTCACAAATTATCCAGACTAAAACACATGTGAAACTTTTTTTTTAAATTTTAAACAAATTCAGAAATTTTCTTTTCAAACTGGAAATGTAAAACTCTAAAAATTTCAGACATTTATACACATGAAAATTTAGACACTTATTTTTTACCAATCGACCAGGATAAAACCCCTAAGGGAAAACCTTTTTTCTGAGTGAAAGAGATTTTATTTCTCTTCAGTAAAAAATCAGAAATACATTCAACAATACTTATCAGAATTCTGCCTCAATTTATGAACCTCCTTATTGCTGATTTTTCTCGATTTATGAGCCACTTTCACCTTGAAAAATGTGTTGTATGAACAAAATTAAATTCTATACTTTCTCGATTTCTATGCATTCATAAAATACCTCGAAATATATGCATAACTGTACAGTACTGTCTGACAGTCGTACCTCAAAAATTGTGTAGAAAGTCTCGAAATCCATGGCCTTGATTTTTGTACTAGTGCCTCGAAAAACATGCCATGTCCGTATGGTTCTCGAAATCAATGCTTCCTTGGAAATCGTGCCTTTGTCTGCTGGAATGTCTCCTTGGTTTTGTGCCCAATTTGATCTTCGAATTGGTTGCTGAAAATTATTTTCTCTCTCTGGTTTTGAAAAAACTCTTCAAACCCTCACTCTCTTCCTCTCTCCAAAAATCTCTTCTGAAGATGAACACAATGAATGAACTTTTGCCTTTACCTAGACTTTTTCTTCATGGTAACTTCCCTGTCAATCTAACAGTCAATATTATATTATATGTGGGTTTCACATTAAATGCTCCATTAAATAAAAATTAAATTACATTTAGTGCACTCATGTCATTTAATAAAGTTGAGCAACCCCCTTTTTCTATTTAATCACTCACTTAACTTTTAAATGTGAACTTAGAAAAATACCCACTTAACTTTTTAATAAAGTCACTTTAAAAATACAAATTCCATCTCACTTCATTAAATGCACAAAATGACTAGGAGTCACATTTAAGTGTCCTTGTCCACCCCAAGGAAACTCTAGGTGAAAAAATACTTCCTAGGTAACTTTTCAACACTCCCTCTTAGCGAGGAAAGTGTTTTTCACCACTCCCAACTTATCTCTAAAGTAGACCCCTCTACCCAAATCCTTCGTGAGAATGTCAACCACATGCTCATCTATCGGAACATACTACAACCTAACATCCCCTCTCTGAACATAGTCTCTGATGAAGTGATATCTAATCTCAATGTGCTTCGACATGTCATGAAATACCGGATTCTCAGAGAGCTTGATGCAACTCTAATTATCACACTGTATAACTATGGGACTCAGTTCCATATCAAACAAATCCACCACCAACTTTCAAAGCCACAAGGCCTCACAACTGGCCTGACTAGCTGCCATGTATTCAGCATCAGCAAAACTCAATGCCACGGACTTTTTCTTCCTGTTGAACCATGAAACAACTACCTAACCCAAGTTAAAGCAACAACCGAAAGTGCTCTTCCTCTCTGAAACACCACATTACCAATCTAAATCTATATAGCCAACCAACCACACTCCACAAGATATCCTATAATCCAATCCATAATCAGTTGTACCTGCAAGATACCTCAAGATGTGTTTTGCAGCAGTCCAGTGCACTCTCCTAGGTTCCACCATAAACTGACTGAGAGTGTTCACTGCAAAACTCATATCTGGTCTGGTGTTGACCAAATACATCAACGAACCAATCAAATAACGATATAAGGTAGGGTCCACCAACTATCCCTCTGAAACATGAAGATTCACCCAGTTGGTGATCATGGTTGTCGACATTGCTCTGCAATTAGTCATCTCAAATCTCTTCAAAACATATGCAACATATTTTCCTTGCCCCAGGAAAACATGTCCATCCTCCTACCAAACCTCCACCCCCAAATAATAATGCATTAGTCCAAGGTGTATCATCTCGAACTCTAAAGCAATATCCTTCTTGCATGCATCAATCAAGTGCTCTCCCCAATAATGAACAAGTCATCAACATACAACAGAAGAATAAGTGGAACACCACCAACCACAATGTAGTATAGGTTGAGATTCGCTTCACTCTTATGAAACCCAATCGAAAGTAAGAAGGTGTCAATCCTCGAATACCAAGCCCTAGGGGCTTGCTTCAGTCCATACAAGGCCTTTTTTAGCCTGCAAACATGTGTGTCTCTCTTACATACTTCAAAACCCTACAAGTTCTCCAAATATACCTCCTCCTATAGAAAAACATTGAGGAAAGTAGTTTTCACATCCATCTGATGGATCTTCCAACCCATCTCTGCAACGACAGAGATCACTACCCTGATCAAAGAAAATATGGCCACTAGTGCAAATGTCTCATCATAGTCAACTCCCTCGACCTGTGAGAAACCACGTGCTACAAAACAAGCTTTGAACTTTTGAATACTGCCATCTGCATCATGATTTATCTTGTAAAGCTATTTGGAAGTCACAACTGACTTCCCCTCTGGTCTCGGAACCACTTCCCACACCCCATTCTTCATGATGGATTTGTACTCCTCCATCATGGCATCTCATCATCGCATGGATTCAAAGAAAGAACTTTATCTATGTTAGTATTTTAGTGGCATTTTTCTTCGAAAGGGTTCCTACCCTCAATCCAGTAGTAACATTACCACCACTCTCACCTCGTCAACCTAGACTCACACGGTGGGGAGACATATTCCTCCGTCAAGGTGGCGGAGGAGGGATCCAAAGTGGCTACAATGATGACTTCTATTCTTGATGAAATAGACAGGTGCCTTCTCTCGAGCAGTTTCCATATGCTAGAATAGATTTCCAAGGAGATCCTGAACTCATCCTCCCTCCTGGAGGAGCATGGGGGGAGATAGGTATGTATTTTTTATCTTTTTTATATTATTTGATTTTTATGATGTTTTATTCATAAAATTTATATATACATATGTATACAAGTTTGACCCTTCTTTATGTTTATATGCATATGTTGGCCCAGTCCGCCCTGATGGCCATCCTAGAAATTTTGTGCGACCAGTACAGGTTGGAGGAGACGTTGAGATATTACATGTCATGGACCACAAAGCTGGCCAGGCTTACCCAGGATATCCCTATGCTCAGGATGGAGTAGATTCCTATGCTCATGCAGGAGCATGTGGTTGGGGTTCCTCCTACCTAGTTATGCCTTCTTAGAAGGGTGACTAGGGAAGTATTGTGTTATAGGGAGGTTGTTGAGGAAACCGCAACTAAGGAGGCTGAGGATCAGGCCTAGACTTAGGCATATTATAGACTATGATCCTATTTTTTGTATATTGATACACTTATGACAGGATCTTTGGATTAGACTCGTTATAGCATATTTTTTACATATATATATATATATATATATAGATGGTTTTGTACATGTGTCTCAAATGTGTCTGTTATACTTTATTTTACAATGTGTGTGTTAAATGTTGGTCGAGTATGTAATTCACATATGCATCAGTAACTCTATTTCGATTTATTGAAATAAGAATGTATGCAATTTATTCAAAATTTCTTTCAAGAAACCTGACACGTAGAAACTGACACGGTAAGTTAGGGTTTCGCACTTGATACACGCCATTAAGCTGAGAAACCATGAGCTGCGAGTCAATATTGACCTCTAGATGGGTAATTCCATGTAACATAGCATCCCATAAAATATCAATGACTGCACTGTATTCAGCCACATTATTAGTCATAGGACCCTAACAGGCACCACTGAGGCAACCAGTTGTCCTAAGGGTGTATAGATAACCCAGGCAAGTGAAGCCATATTATAAGTATGGTGGCTAGCGCCATAAGAAAAACCTACGAAACACTCTAGATGACATCTAAAAGAACCAACAGACTGTATAAGAAACACTAACCAGCTATTGACCTATTGTACATAAAAATACATACAATAAAAATACAAGAACAAGAACCATGCCTAGGCATAGTAATTCTTCAGCTATAGCCCACTCCGGGGCTCATGCAACTTGTTACCATCATAGTCAGTCAATTCATAATATCCTTTATTTGAAAACTTTGACACAACATATGGGCCTAACCACATATATTTTAATTTTCCTACCCCCAGTGGTTCCTTATCTTGGTCCAAAATAAAAATAAGAGTCTCCCTAAGAAAAAAAACCTAGGTTTGATAGATTTGTCATACTGGTTTTTTACCCTATTTTTGTGAGCTTCATTTGCAGTCAACGCATCTC
The DNA here is from genome assembly GCA_001517045.1 of Pseudotsuga menziesii. Lineage (NCBI taxonomy): Eukaryota > Viridiplantae > Streptophyta > Pinopsida > Pinales > Pinaceae > Pseudotsuga > Pseudotsuga menziesii. Next base: position 21,482 of record LPNX010736080.1, read on the forward strand.
TGCGTTGTTCATCTATATTTTCTATGTGAAGCAAATGTTCTTCGAGCTTAGTGGTGTCAAGAAGCACATGAATAGCTATTTTAAGAGATGATATCTCGCATTCAACCAATGAGATTACTTCTAGCCCGTGAACGATTTGGAAAGGAGAGAAGCCTTTAGCAATCTTGACATTATTCTAGTATTCCCAAAGTGTAAGGTACAACATGACATGCCAATTTGACCTACTTGCATTGATAATGCATTTCAGAATGGTTTTCAAGGTTTTATTAACCACCTCTACTTTTACATTCGCCTGCGGGCAAAAGGAAGAGGAATGATCTTTCCTAAAACCTAGCATCTAGGTCAACTCAGTCATCATGTAGTTCTAAAAATGACTGCCATGGTCAGTGATAATCTGCTTTGGTATGCCAAATCGAGAAATGATTTGGTTAAAAATGAAATAAGTTGTTGTTTCTCCATCATCTTTGAAGGTAGGCATTGCATCTGCCCACTTCGTGATGTAGTCCACAACGACAATGATATAATGATGCCCCCAACAGAAAATGGGTTGCATGTCATGTAATCAACCCCCCACTTGGTTAAGGGACTGTTGGCCTGATTTTATGAATCAGAGCCAATAAGGAGGTTTTGTCCACACAATCAGCTTGAAGCAGCGTCCGGTGTGTTTGAATTAACAAAACCTCGCAGGTTATGGTCCTGCTACCAGCTAGTTTGTCTCTTAAGGAGAACTTAAAACCAGCAAAATCTAACCTATTCTAATATTTATCCTACCTAATTACCTAAAATATCCTAAGGCTGCTTTCTTAAGGAAAGACTTCTATTTTTGGGAAGTTTTCTAAATATGAAAACTTATGTAAAGTATGCAGAATGATTTAACAGTGCTAATTAAACTTGAAAATAAAATTTAAAAACTAATTAATCTATCTATCCTATTTAACCCTATCTCAGCTGAGAGGAAATTTGAGACTATATTAATTATTAATCAATAATAGAAAAACTGGAGTGTGATCGAAACAAACATATTTAAATCACAACAAAAGCCACTCTGCTAAAATAGAAATGAAATCTAACCTGTAAACACATAGTTAATTTCAATTTCCTAAAACTGATTAATAATTAATGATCAAGATAGTCATTTGAATTTGAAATAATGCTTATTTAAAGTCACTGTTAACATACAAATGAAATTATAAATAAACAGAAAAGTATATCATTAAAACTAATGTTTATAGTAAACACACTAATAAACAAAACCATAATGAAATATTTATTCAAAAATACTAACTTGAACT
>LPNX010736080.1:31901-117257 GCA_001517045.1 Pseudotsuga menziesii
TGGGTGCTATACCCCAGGAACTGCTACAGCAGCTGCCCTTAACCAAGGGAGCTGAGGATTAGGTGGAGGAGGTGGAGGATTACCTCCTCCTCCTGCATTTCCTGCCATTGGACTTCCTTGAGAGCTAGAAGAACTTCCTGAATTGGAAGGTCTTGGACTATCAGGTGGAGACTCAGGAGGAGAAGGTGGTTGATTAGAACCACTTCCTACAATTAGTCTTCTAGCAGTATTAGTTTGTGTAATCTGTCTTTGATGTCTTTCAACCTGATGATGAGGAGTACTGCCAGTTATCTCCAAATCTTGCGTAACTATGGTCAATTGTGGATTGTGTCGCTGTTGTCTAGGAAGACCATAATCTATTGGATAAATACCTAACTAATTAGCGTAAGCTCTAGTAAGGATATGTCTGGATTCTTCTAGAGTTTGCGCACTTTGTGCGGGAGTAAAGGGAGAAGTAACAGGATTACGTTCAAGGATATTCCTAACAGTTTCTATAAAAGGTGATCTATTGACTTCTGAAGATTGTTGACTGGTTGGAAATGTCTCATTAGTTTCACCTGCCATAACTTAATTCAGGCCCTCCTTCTAGCGCCATTTGTTGGCCTGATTTTATGAATCAGAGCTAATAAGGAGGTTTTGTCCACACAATCAGCTTGAAGCAGCGTCCGGTGTGTTTGGATTAACAAAACCTCGCAGGTTATGGTCCTGCTACCAGCTAGTTTGTCTCTTAAGGAGAACTTAAAACCAACAAAATCTAACCTATTATAATATTTATCCTACCTAATTACCTAAAATATCCTAAGGTTGCTTTCTTAAGGAAAGACTTCTATTTTTGGGAAGTTTTCTAAATATGAAAACTTATGTAAAGTATGCAGAATGATTTAACAGTGCTAATTAAACTTGAAAATAAAATTTAAAAACTAATTAATCTATCTATCCTATTTAACCCTATCTCAGCTGAGAGCAAATTTGAGACTATATTAATTATTAATCAATAACAGAAAAACTGGAGTGTGATCGAAACAAACATATTTAAATCACAACAAAAGCCACTCTGCTAAAATAGAAATGAAATCTAACCTGTAAACACATATAGTTAATTTCAATTTCCTAAAACTGATTAATAATTAATGATCAAGATAGTCATTTGAATTTGAAATAATGCTTATTAAAGTCACTGTTAACATACAAATGAAATTTTAAATAAACAGAAAAGTATATCATTAAAACTAATGTTTATAGTAAACACACTAATAAACAAAACCATAATGAAATATTTATTCAAAAATACTAACTTGAACTGATAAAGTGAAATAGATGATTAAACATCAGTATGTCACAGCAATACTGAGTTAATATATAAGCAGAAAACAACAAACTGAAATATATATATATATATAAAATCCAAAAAAACGAAATACCAGTCACAGTATTTGTTTGCAGATGTCCAGTATCATCCACATTAAAGCTTCAACTCCAAGTATGGTATGGTACTAGTAACAATATATATTTCAAACTAAGTTTTTTATGCACACTCTATCCTCTCGAGTTCATCAAAACTCTTCACTTATATACTACTAAGAGTCGGTTTTTTTTTTGCTATAAAAATTGCCTACTACATTATAGGGACTATTTAATCAAAAGGGCATCTAATTACACCTATTACTAGAAATAGAAATCGACTGGCCTGAGTCGAGGTATCTCAGAAAGTTCTGGACCATTGATAAACTCCATCTTGTAACAAATCAGCCACATCTCCATGCTATCGTATAATCACGTCCTGTATTTCTGGAAAAGGGTGATGATAAAACTTCCTGCATTAAATTCAATCAACGCATCATATTAAAATCAATTTAACACAGCTAACAGAAATAACTTAGAATTATAAATGCATGCCTGTTAAATCTCCGATTTTACAGGCATGCAAAATCGAAATGACCATTACCTGTTATGATGTGACATATGAGATGAGAAAACCATTCAATTTTCATTATGAAGAGCGACTACTCTTCTATCTTCGGCTAGTTTAGCCTTCAACCTGATAATTTTAATATTTTGTTTTTCAATTCGGTCTAGTAGCAGCTGATTTTTACTTAAAATTGATTTCTTGGACTTTTTGTATTGATTCTTCTTAATGTTCACCTTTTTCCACCTATCAATCCATTCTAGCAATTCTTTTATGAAAGTTTTGTTTTCTTCTTCCAATAAGGCTGTACTCGATAGACACTGTTTGAGCTTTCCTCTGAACGCTGTGATTTTATCTTGATAGACATTGCCTAACACCTTTTGCAGAGTTTCGTCTTCTTTATTTACCTGAGGAGAACGAGGACTGTCACTATGTTGACTGTGTAATGGTTCAAAATCTACAATGTTTGCATTTGTTTTTGATTGGATGCCTTCGACATCATCTGATTGCACATCACTTCCCTGCGCAGTAGCAGAATTCCCTACATCCATTGTGTTAGGGACAGACAGCGGAATATCATCTTCAATATTTACAACTGCAGGTTTAGTAGCTGTAGATTTGGAAGTCTGTTGATCAGCCCTATATCCTGGAATTGAATGAAGATTATGCATGCTCCTTGTGACTCTTCGTGAAAATGATGAGTTTTCAAAACTCATCCCTTCTTTGTCACAACAAACCTGAGCCAAATGATTCAACTTATGCATAGAATCTTTATCACATTCATCAGGTTTATCAATTTCACCTTCGGCTAATCCTTCTTTTAGTTTTGTAGGGTTGCCATCATTCTTACCAGGTTTGATTTTATCCAATATTTCCCTAGAATCGCAAGGAACTGAAACCCTATCAGCGTTTTCATTAATCTCATTATCTATGGGCATGTTTACGACCTCTGGTTCCTTAACCTCTGAGCTATTAACCTCAGTATTTGTGACCTTTCGTCTTCTACGAGTTCGTGGAGATGGATTGGGCCAGTACTGTGTCGGTCCCAATTGACAATCAACTAGAAACTTATCCCATGACACACCTTTAGCAGATAATTGGAATTGCAGTAATATTTTTATCAACCCATGGTGACAAAGACTACTATTAGGGTTACTGAAATTCCTTACAGACTGTGACATTTTCTTAAGGCTTTGCCAAAGATAGAAGGGCAAATTAAGTTTACAACCCTTTACTGCTAATAGTAACCTTAAATGATACAAGTGCAAATGGGAATAGCGTCCACAACAGGTTACGTACCTTACTAAGATTTCATAGTAAACTCTCCATTCGGGCTTTAGAAATTTCATAGGTACGCCTATCCTTAGCTTTGTTTTATCTGGTAATGTCATTAACAAATCCAAACACTTCTTCTTGTTGACCATAGTGCCCTTAAACCAGCGTTCTCCCACTTGTGGGAGTTTCGTGGCTTCAGCAATTTTATCTTCGTTGATAACAAATTCGAAACCGCCAATTTGCACCCTGTCATCTTCAAAACTCATTGCGAACATCTTAGTAATTTCCACATGGTGACCATCAAAACACCTAAAGAAATTTACCCATCCCATTTTCTCGAATCTCTTGGCAGCTTCCTGGTTAGCTTCAATAAGTTCAAACCCTGAAATCTCAAAACGATTCAGAGGAGACATGGTTTCTCCAGCACTTTCTGGGCTTCGACGCGAAATGAATGGGGAAGTTAAAATAGAGGGAATAGGTATCCATACACATGACATGATGGATAATATTCACATGATTCAAATCTAATCGGAGATCTAATCTCTGAACCTGCCATTTTAGCGGGATTTCAAGCAGTAATAAATGTTACAACTTCACACTACACCATGATTTATGCCAGTTTATCTACGTTTGACCATGCCTGTTAGTGATAACCACTTAACTTGGTGAACCAGTGATACGGAGACTGATAGAATCATCATTGCAACCATTGATTATTGACAATGGTTCATAACTAATAGGTACAACGACGTAATTTGAAATGACTGTTAGCATTTAACACTGTCAACACGATATTACCATATGCATACAACTGTCGACTCTGTCAAGGGGTGAAAGGCACGTTTTCATACCAGCTCATCGATCCAAATGATTGATCGTTTATCAATTTGACAATTGGTTTATTGCATGGCCAGCTAATCCAAACAATCATCCCTATTTTATCATGTTACGTAAATGGTATGAAGAGCAATAAATCGCACTCTAATATTAATGATGCATTGATAAAATGGCTAGGTTAATGTCTATACTATATATGTACAAAATTAAGTTTAAACCCTTTAAACATCCTATCAACACATATATACCATCATATAGGATATTTATCATAAGTAAAAGTTTCCTATACAAACATTATTTATCCATTAACCATCATATTTACAAAGTTTATAATAGGGTAATACAAATGATGTTAATCTTTCAAAATTCTCTTAGTCTTAGGACTAATAATACCCTATTAACATACAACATGTTTTATGAAATTTCTCTTAGCACAAATCCCTTAAGTCACATAAATTCATTTTAATAATTTAATGAAAATTTAAGAAACTTATCTGACAGTTGTCTAAAAGCCAAGTTTTATGATCAAGTTTCTTTGAGCTCTAGAATCATTAAATCACTTTTCCTTTGATTGAGAGTACCTTCAGAATCCAATGATTCTGAAGGTGCTCTTTCATAACTTTGAATTGATAAATCACATGGAGAGCTGATCTCTCTTCATTTGGTCAAGAAATGAAGAGGTTGTTGCTGGCTGCCAACAGGGACCTACCGTTATGAGGGGGAACAAAGGAGCGGGATGTGACCGCAGAGCTGACAAGGATGAGAGCACTTTACAACTTCCAAACAATCCATAAAGATGGTGGGAAAGAAATAACCGGCACGTAAAATATTTTGGGTCATTGCTAACCCCAGATAAATAACCCCCATACGCTCCACTATGGGAATCATTCAGGACAATATCTTGCTCCTCGTGGGTGAGGCATTGACCCAATATAGAATCTTCCCCTCATCGATACAAAGTATTTCTGATGATAAGGTAGTTTTTTGCATTGCCTCGCAACTTACATCGATCTTCCTGCGAGAAGGAAGTAGGACATTTTAGAATATGGAGATATACTAGGATATCTCCATTCCAAGGATCAGAGGTTGAAATTATAAAGATATACTCATCTAGGAATGAGTCTTCTTCTGCCACTATAGTCTCTCCGTAGGGAATTTCGAGATCAATTCTGTGAAAAGTAAGGACCTTTTAGACTTAGCAAATTGAAAATCCAAGTGAAACTCTTGGAGAATAACTATCCATTTATTCAATTTTCCCCTGATTATACGTTGGGATAAAACATACTGGAACGGATTCACATCTTCCACCATTGTGGTGGTCCTTAGTAAAATATAGTGACGGATCCTGTGAACGGAATAGACTGCCGCCAACACCAACTTCTCAACGTTGGAGTACCTAAATTCAGGACCAGCTAATGCATGACTAAGGTAATATACAAAACTCTCTTGGATCTTGTCATCCTCCTGAACTAATACTACCCCTATGGTCGACTACGACGCAACCAGATACAATGTAAAATCTTTGGTGTAATCTAGTGGATGTAGTAAAGGAGCCAACAATAAATCCTTTTTTAATGCCTCGAAAGCGAGTTGCGTGGTTTCATCCCATAGGAATGGGGTGTCTTGCTTCAACAACTGCATGAAACCCTTAGTTATCTTGGCATAATTGACTATGAAATGTCGAAGGAAATTGGATTTCCCTTACACAAGATCTAAAGTTGCCCGATGGAATGAGGAGGAATATTTACAATAGCCTCAACTTTCAAAGGATCCACATGTATTCCTTTATTTGACGCAATGAACAATAATAACCTCCCCGAATCGACACAAAAAACACACTTGTGGGGATTCAAGTGTATTTTATAGTTCCTGCATCATTCAAAAATCATACAAAGATGATATGGATGGTCCTTCCTCTTGCGAGAATGGGCAGGAAGATTTTCCAAGTAGGATCCGACAACTTTTTTAATATCGTGGAAGGAAAAATTCATTGCCTGCTAGAAAGTAGCTCCAACATTTTTCAAACTGAAGGGAATTTTCTTGTACACAAAGGTCCCCTAAGTACAGATGAAGGTGTTTTTATGCTAGTATTTCAGCTTAATTTGAATTTGATTATACTTGGAAAAATCGTCCATAAACGAAAAACTTCACTACCCGCACAAGCATCAATAATATGATCAATGAAGGGTGTGGGGTAGTTATCATTAGGACATGATTTGTTTAAGATACGAAAGTTGGTGCAAACGCATATGGTCCCTTGTTTTTTATCAACAGGAACAAGGTTGGATACCCATTCCATCAGAGCAATCGGGTAAATGAACCCAACTTTCAGCAGTTTCTCAACGTCAGCCTTAACGGTTGCTGCTTTCCATGGATTTAAAGGTCTCAACTTTTTTCAAACCGGTTTTGTGTCAAGATAGGTGCATATTTCATGTTCAAGTATAGATGAATCAATTCCTGGCATCTCCTCATATGACCAAGCAAAGACGTCACGAAATTCCTTTAACAAGGAAGTATAAATGGTAATCTCCTCCAGATATAATTTTGCGCCAATATGAACATTTTTCCATGATGTTAGGGTTTACAGAAATGTTGATCGAAATGGTAGCAGAGATATTTTCCATATTCCCCTCACCAAATACTCCCTCCTTGGGTAAAGGATTAATCAATAGATCAACACCTTCTTCTAGTCTCACATGGAACTCCTGATTCTCAAGTTTTCTTAACTCTGGAAGAAAGAAGGACTTATGGTGAAGATCTTCACAAATCGCTTCTCATCCGATCATATCTTCCAAAATGGCTTCGTCAGAAGGCAAAACCATATCCAATCAATCATATTAATATGTAGATTTCTCCTCCCAAGTGGGAAGATAAGATTCATCTGACTCCTCTGAGACTGTAGAAGGAGTTGTGATGAAATCAATAGTGGCATTAAAAACAACTTAATAAGCTACTTCCACTATAGATAAGGGAGCTTGAGGCTCATGACATGAAGGAAGAACCTAGGGGTCACTTCTATCTACAACTGTCGCGATAGACTTCCCTACACTTGTTGAACTTAGGTAGTTAATAGGGGTTGGTATATCGAATGTGCCCATCAACGATGCATACATTCCAACCCCTAAGATGTTGTTAGCCAATTTTGTCTGATCTATCAAAGGTATTGTGGATTGATTTGTTTCTAAATGAACCTTTTGAGTAAAACTGAGCTAGTCTACTATAACCAGCTTCCCTTCGTGCGAAAAAACTACTACTCATAAAATAGTTGAAGGAATAGCATAGCACACATGGCATAAGTCCAACTTATCCCCAACAAAAAGTTATAATCCAAGGGAGAATCGATCACTTCAACTTAAATAGACACTTCCTTCCCTACCAACTTTATTTCAAAAGCTGGTAGGATACCTTGTGGACGGAAAGACCTTCCATCGAAAGCAGTAAGTAGAGTGTTCGAAGGGACCAACTCTGGGGATCCCAAGGATTTCCAACAATACATCGACATGTTGCATGTGGAAGCATCTTCATCAACTATCATTCATCCAATGGTTTTACTTCCATGGACAACATCAATTGACAAAGCCACATGGTATGGAAGGACTATTTTAACATCAAAAAGATTAAATTTTTCCAGCAGGATCATTGAATCCATGCTACCTATGGCTACTAAGAGTGCATCCCTCTGACAAGGACAACTCTGTAATGCCTCCAATGCCGACATTGCACAATGAATTTGAGCTAAGTCTTCAACTATAGAATAGTTGGAAGCAACCATAGAATTAGGGTTGTGAAATGTTTTCTTAAAGACACATTTATGTATCTTGGGAATTGGTTCAACTGGTTTTTCAATAGTCAGAGGGGTTGAAGTTTCAGTAGTAGACTTACCCTTTTCTTGAGCCTCTGATTCATAATTCTTATTTCTTGTTTGGATGAAAGTGTTGGATCGTACCATATTGATATAATTTTGATCAGTAGGAGCACTAGAAGTGCCCGCAACTACATTCGAAGCAGAAGTTGTATTCTATCCTTGGGGAAAGGGATCCTTTAGGATGGATGGTTGTTGATTCTCAGCAGCTTCTGTGCTTGTTCCATTAAAGGGCACTTATAAGTAAGGTGATCTCCTTGGAACAAATTACAAGGAAACTTAACCTTTTTCTTATCTTTCTTCCCCCCATCATCATTGTTTGTGGGATTTTTCTTGTTTTGGTTACCCTCACCTTTCTTATTTTTCCCTCCAGGATGTTGATTTCCCTTTTGAGAAGACTATGCAAAAAAAATTGCACTTTGTGGTGAGGGGGTGGCAGCCTTAGCTTCCTTCGCTACAGATTGTTTCACTGACAACTCATGGAGTTTCTTGGCCAGTGATTCTACAGTGGGAGAACTAACTAAACCAACCACACCATCAGCATGGGGTCTAGGATTGGGTTTCTCTTGATCATTTGTAGAATTCCTTAGGTATGATTTCATATAAAATATCATACTGAGCATATATCAAATATAACTGCTAGGCTCTGAGGATTTTCTCGTCTTCCGTGGTCACCCCCGAAGTGGATAGGTCCTTAGAAATATAAGGTAGTAGATATTTCAAGAACCACTCCAACAAAAACTTAGGAGGTATAGTGGAATTATTAAGCCTCTTTTGTCTTCGCCACTCCTGAATGTGATCAGATATGTGTGTGGCCTTGTTCTATTGAAAAGTTGACAACAATCTGTATCAGCATCATATCAGACAGGAAGTTGAAATTGATTTAGGAACACGATTGCTAAATCCAGAAAACTATCATATGCAATGGAAGAAAGTTGTATGTGCCATTTGGCCACCACATGACTCAACGTTCTCTAAAAAAGCCTCAACGAAACAGATTCATTGTTTAGTGAGTTTGAAGAGCACCAAAGGTGAAAAGTGGTAATGTGCGCACTTGGATCTTCACCATCTTTTCCTTTAAACTTAGGAATGTTTGAGGGAAGTTTAATGGGTATAGGTGGCCATGCCACATTGTGCTGCATTGGGTCATTCATTAGCTTTGAAAAATATGGCAAGTTTATCATTGATAGGAAAGGAATTTTGGGCCTAACCGGGGTTTGATAATAAGGATTTTGGGTTGTGGAATGACCTACCCCCTGGATCCCAAAAGAAAAGGTGGGGTTTCCCCCAACCACTAGTTATGATGCAATTGCATTGTTTTGGAAAGGGTTCCACCCAAAATCCAATGAATTACTAGTTTGTGGTGCATGATATGTGGTTTTACCTGCTCCATCCTAGACTGGAGTTTGAAACATAGGAGCCAAAATTCCTCCATTCAACAGTGAAAAGGGAGATCTCGTGAAAGGGGCAGTCGAAACCTGACTAGGTGTCTAAAAATTATGATCAAAGGAATTTGTGTTTCCATACAACATACCCACATAAGCAGGAGATGGGACTACATAAAGAGTGGATGGAGGGATATTCCCCCAATTCCATGGAAAACCCTGGACAAATGAAGTGGATCCACTTAGACCACTTTGAACACTATGCATATAAGAAGGAGAAGCGAAAGGTGCACTGGGAATCACAGTGACCACCCCAATAGACTGACCTACCACATTGGAAGGTTTTGAGGGTTGAACCACTCAAGCACTTGGTGAAAGGGGTGCAATAGATGCATTAGGTCTAGGAGAACTCATCGGGGGAGATGAGACTCCATCAGCCAAAATAGATGAGGTAGGGGTAGACATACCCTCTCATGCACTAAACATTCCCAGGATTAAAGAAACACTAGAAATAGGTGAAATAAAAGGGAGAACCTGGACCTACATAGGATCATTTAGATCAGTTAGAGGTCACAACAAGATTTCAAACCAAAATCTAACGACAAAATCCGATGACATCCGACGAAAAGTACCATTTTGTCGGATTTCAATTTGAAATGTTGAATTTTGATTTTTTTTTAATTGTAGAATCTATTTTCGAATTTACGAAATTTATTTCTACTGCCAAAGTTTCGAATCTAGCTCGTCAGATATTCGACGTCAAATACGACTCCAAATTTGTCAGATTTACGACCACACTATCATCGGGCATGCGATGAAGAATCGTTGGATTGGCGATGTAATTTCCATTTTTGTTTGCAACGGTAACTATGCCTTTTGCAATGGTAACTAGATTAAATCGTCGTTTATTAGAGGACTGTTGAATTTGAAAATATATAAATTACAAAAAAATTCTGACATGTTTGCTATAGAAGTGACGGATGATTTGCAGAAAGTAGTTTATTCCTCGACGGATGGTTTAAGGAATTGTTTTATTCTTCGACAGAAGGTTTGTGGAATTATTTTATTTCTTGACAAACTCTTTGCAGACATCATTTTATCGATAGACAATTTGCAGAAATTATTTTATTCTTCGACAGACCACCATTTGTGGAAATAGTGATGTGTGGACATTTATTTTTAAGGTTGTCGACAGTATTCATTCAATCTTTTTGTGACAAAATGTCAAATAACAATTTTTCTGATCCAAACGAAAAAAATCGACAATTTCTTGCTAGAATGTGGGATACAGTGAAAACAAGGGGTGATGGGAAATGTTATTGTCCATGTAATCAATGCAGGGGATTTAAGAGGAGAAGAATATTGATCACAACAGCCATGAAACATTGTAGGGAACATTGACACGCTGAGGGGGAAATGAATATCGTCTATTTGTAAGTTTAGCATTATAAAGTTTTTATATTTTTTGTTTTGTTAAATGTATGTATTATTTTAATATTTCCTATATTAAATTATATCTATTGATGTCTTCATGTAATTATAAAGTAAAGACATCCTACGACATATCGTCCAGAGAAAGTTCTTTTAGAACAAGTACTGAAGGAACATGGAGCTATGCTTAATGGAGAACAAGTTAATAATCATATTGAAGAATATGAACATACTGATAACGTAGTAGAAGATTATGGTACAAATAAATTGATCCATGATTCATTTAATGTTAGAATGGATGATGATTATGACGATAATAATGAAAATATTGATGACTTTGATGATATTCATGATATACCTCTTATTGAGAAGGCATACAAACCCATTTATGAAGGCTCCAAAACAAATCTTCTCTCTGCTATATTGTTGATAATGAACTTGAAGGGTATGAATAGTCTTTCAAACATGTCAATCACACAGACGTTAAGATATGTAAAATAATCCATCACATATATATGATCGCGATAAAGGTTATATTTATTCCTCTGATAATTGTATTGTTAATTCATAATTCAAATTAATACGGATGAAATGTGTTTCGTTAATATTATTTATATATTATATTAAGTCTATTTTTATTTTTATTTGATGTAGCTTGATAGCTGAATTTTAGTTACCACCATCAAATATTTTACCTCGCACATATCTAGATTTATCTTCCATCATTAAAGAGATTGGAATACATTATGAAGCAATTCATGCATGCCCTGATGACCATGTTATATATTATAATCAACATGAATTTGTAATAGAATGTCCAGAATGTCATATAAGTAGATATTGAATAGATCAAGTAACAAAAAGGTTCCTCACAAGGTTCTCCGTTATATTCCCATCATTCCACGTTTGCAATGACTGTTCAAGTGCAATAACATAGCACAATTTATGGATTACCATGCAAGGAACATAACTCAAGATGATGTTATTCGAATGCATGCAGATGGTTCTGGATTTAGAGATATGGAGAAAAAGTGGACTCACTTTAAAGAAGAACCCCATAATCTTAGTATTTCTTTGGCAGCATATGGTGTTAATCCATTTGCACATATGAGATCCATTTACACGGAGTGGTCTATTTTTGTTATCAACAATAACATTCATCCATGGTTTCCAATAAAGAGGGAGCACATAATGTTGTCAATGATTATTCCAGGTATATGTGTCTACAACTGTTTTATTTTTAATGTAGTTGTGGCATCTCATTTGTCGTATTTTGTTTCCTTATTTCATATATATATATATATATATATATATATANAGGTAAGTTCCAAGTCAAATATATGAATGTATATATATCGAACCTCTTATAGACGAGCTACTGAAGTTATGGAATGGAATCAGTATGTATTACGTATCTATACCAATACGAGAAAGGAAATTTCAATTCCATGCAATGCATGTATGGATAATACAGGATGCCCTAGGGTTAACCCATTTTTGTGGTTTGTATTTTTAAGATCCACTTTAATTGCATTTAATTTTATGAAGTAGTTAATATAGTTTATATATAATTATAATTTGCATAGATATTCCATATCTATATATTGTAGTTCTTCAGACAAAGGGAAAATTTGCATGCCCAGTTTGTGGTCCTGAGATCAAATCTCGTCGCTCAAAAATATTAAGAAAGGAGGTGTTTGATGAGTATAGGCACTTCCTATATTAGAATCATAGGTATAGAACAACCAAAAAAATATTTTCAATGGGAAGCAAGAGACTGCATTAAAACCACGAGAGAATGACACCTCACCTTTGGAAGTTGCAATATAATAGAAATCGTCAAGCTGGTACGTATGGATCATCGTATATGAATTGTTATGTATTTTTTTATTGTGTTTTTTACTGTAGTGTCCATAATTGATTTCTATAATTTATTTATAAACTAATATTCATGATTTCCATCGTGATCATGAAGGCATTAATGGGCTTCCACGAGGAATGAAAAGTTATCCTAAACAATTCAAGAGTTTTCCCTAATATGAGCACATACAAATTGCTCATATGTTTGATACAATGCATATCGAAAAGAATGTGACTGAAACATTATGACAACTATTGGAGATAAGGAAGGAGAAAGAAAAAATTGTGAAATTTTGCAAAGGCATTCAAGAAGGAAACCATGCAATGAAAGACGTCATTCAATTTCATAGAAATGGGGACCAAATTAATATAAACTCAATTCCATGGATGTTTATGGAGCAACAAAGTAATGTTGTAAAAGCATTCATGCGAAAAATTAAATTTCCCACTGGATTTTGTGCAAACATGAATAATATCATAACAAAGAAAGGTGTTTTGAAGGGGTGAAAATGCATGATTGGTACGTCTTCGTGAACGTAATTATTATTGTTATATCCCTATAAATATTGTTTTTTTTTAATTCCAGTGCATATGGTTGTTATTTTGTTTGTCTACTCTTTGTTTAATCAATGATGTGGTTTGTATATTGTTACAATATGTTCTACCTCTCTCTCTCCTGGACAACTTCGACAACAATGTCAAACAAGTTATATATAATCTTAGGAAATACATGAGGTAACTAGTGATTATTTGCATGTGCTTAGTGTTTCTTTAATTCATTGTATAATTTAGAATTTGTTTTTTGTGCGTTAATTCATGTTATGTAATTTAATGGTTTTTTTTGTTAAATATCATTATTGGTTTGTGTCACTTGTAGATGGTTGTCATCTAAAGAAATCCATACAGAAGATATAAAGTATTGGAGGAGAGAAATTCCTCGTCTCATGTGTGAAATGCAGAAGCATCTACCTTCGACATTTTTCAATGCACGAGAACACTACCTCATACACCAAGTTGAGGAGATTGAATTGTGTGGACCTGTGCACTCAACGTCCATGTGGATGGTTGAGAGGCACTTGAAATTTATGAAGGGTTTGGTTAGACAACGAGCACGTGCTGAGGGTTCTATGATGGAGGGATATATGGTATACCAAAACATGTTGTATGTTAGTAAATATCTTCCTAATTTAGCGTCAAAGCTCAATTTACTTCACATTTGTGATCCAGAATACAATAACAATTTTGAAGGGGAGTACCTGAAGGGAAAAGGTACATCAAGGAAGATGAAAGGTAATTATTAGCTAGTGGATGTTAATTAATATAATGCATTTGAATTTTGACTTTTATGTATATATATCATACATATTCTATTTGCATATTCAATTTATTGTATCAATTAAGAGAGTATACTTTGTTAAGATCATTTAGAACTGTCTTTAATTTTAATTTTTATTGTCATCAAGCAGTTGGTCGAAAGTGGGATGCAATTCATTTATACATCGCAAACAATTTTGACTAGATGAAGGTATGGATTGAACGATGCGAACAATCGGGTCATGGAATACCATGGGAAGGTATGGCTTCATTGGTTAAAGTAGCACATCGCAATGGAGATACCAATATTACACAAAGGGAAATCGATTTAGCATATGGTTTAAAAGATAAGAAGGAAATTATATTAATCAACCACTCTAATTCATTTTTTTTCCAAATTACATATTGATGTACACGTTGTTTTTTTCCCCGTATGGCTGCATAAACATGCACTTAATCATAAATATCGAATCATTATGTAATCTTTTCGTGTATGGCTTGTTGTAGGTAAAACACCATAAGGCTAAGGTGTGCAATGGTTGTAGATATCGCATCAAAAATTTGGATGAAACAAAGAAAACATCATATTGTGAGATATCTGCAGTCTTTGAGGTGACCAATGTTTCATCTAGAAGTGACAGACATCCAGAACTCTCAGAAAACTGATACTATGGGTATCTGGAAGATATTCTTCAGTGTGACTTGAAATCCTTCAAGGTAGTTCTGTTCATTTTCAAATGGTACAGGTTACGATTGAATCAATGTGATCCTGATATAACTATTATTGAACATGAAAATGGATTAACCATGGTAAATACAAGGTTTTTTTGACCAGGAACAGAGCCCTGTGTTCCTCCAAGCCAATATGAACAAGTATTTTACTATGAGGTTGCAAGTAAAGCGGGTTGGTCATTTTTTGTGAGACACGATCCAAGGGGAAGGCCGATAAAGTATAACCTAGAGGAAGGTAATGAAGAGGGACTAGAAGAAGAAGAAGACGATGATGATGAAGATAATGATCAGCATGATTTAGCTGATCATGATGATCCAAAAGAAGATGTCCAAGAGATAGTTCAATCAGATGATGTAGAAGACAATGCCCATGAAGATGATATCAATGATGACATGATGATCGTGACTGACTTAGGCGACGATGATGATATGGCCAACCCTTACAATGTTGACTCTGGATTTGATGATATGAATTATGACTTGGATGATGTCTTGGATGAAGAATATGACGAAGTCTATTCAAGTGTACGAGGTATGCAGTAATTTATCTACTCTATATATTTTGATTGAATCTTGCAATTTAAATATTGAATTTTATTGGTATTGAAAATTCAATAATTTAATTATAAGTATCCAAATATTTGACTATTATTATATAATTTGATTTGCAAAAGAAATTAATTTCATCAAATTGAAGATACAAATCTATAATTCATTTTGATTGTGGTTGAATAAATCATGATCATTTTTTATTTGCAGATATATGATTCCAATAGATTTTATTTTTCAATACTTAAGTCCATCATCATCATCGTCGTCGTCGTCGTCATCGTCATCATAACTAACATCATCATAATAATCATCAACTTCATAATCATCATAATCATAGTCAACTTCATCGTCATCTTCATCGTGCTACATGGGGCCAATGATGAAAATTTGTATATATGTGTCGGCTTGGTGTGAAATTTGCATGGTTAGACTAGACACATGCATTGATGGTGTGGGAGGGTTTCCAAACTCAATCATCATCATCATCATCATCTATTGGAGTTTGTGCAACTTCAGAAGCTATTCTTATTTTCCTCCTTCAGGAGTTGAACTTGTTGTAATTATTTATCAAACCCTAGAAAGAACAATGTAATCCTTGGGGAGAAAATCCAACAATAAAAGAATAAATATAAAATAAAATATAAAATTATTTATTGCACCCCCAAGTGAAGTTGGCCCTAGTTATTTTCTGGGTAGAAAAACAATATAAATAGAAGGTGCCCCTCCTCATTTCAGCACACAACAGTGACACATAAGCTACACAGCAGTTCACAGTTTTATGGGAAAGACAACAGCTACACAAGAGCTCAGAAGTAGACTGATTTTCAGGGTTTCATATTTGGAAGGAATTTCTATATTTTTCTTTTTCTTTCTTCATTGTACTATGATCTCAGAATTATCATCTCTAGAAAAAGGTTGTTGGGTTTTTCCCAATTGGGTTTCCAAGGTGAAAATACTTGTGTTGTTGTTCTGTGATTTGTCTATCTTCTAGTGATCCTATTGATAAATAAAATTAAGATATACTCCTATAAGTTATAATAAAATCTAACATAGTATCATAGCAGTACTAGAAGAATCCATTACTGGAACTCTGTCGGCAACTTGTCAAAACTAGGGTTTCATCTTTCAAAGTCTTCAATCAACCTTTTGGTAGAAAAAGAGCCTTGGGAATTTCGCTCTAAGGAAGGTGCTTCCTTCTATTAACACAAAATTGGATTCTCAGCATTTTCAGTTTTGGCCTATCACTATGCGAGAAATTAAGGCTTTTCACAAAAGTGGAATTTTTGAGTGAGACTGACATATGATTGTTCTCCTCCTCAAAATTAAAATTCAGAGACCAAGATCGAAATTTTTGGTTGGGTAAAAATCTGGGAAAGTCAAACCCTAATTTGACCCCGAACCAGAAAACCAGCACTGCAGAAGATCAACTCCAAATCTAGATCTACAGTCAAGATGATCAGCATGAAGGTTGAAGATCATTTGGAAGGGTCTTCCAATTCGATCATTTGGAATTCTAGGGTTCTTCTTCTACTAGAAGAAAATGACCTATTACCTTTTGTAAAGGCAAAAGTCTCAGAACTAGAAGCCGAAGAAGACAAACCTCACCTAAGAAAGGATGATACCAAAGGAATGAGGATTTAAGTAGACTCAGTTAGAGATCACTTGGTTCCTCAGATATCAGAAAATACAACGAGAAGGAGGATGTTCAAAACCCTAAAGAAGTTGTTTGAACACAGTAGCACCAATGTGACTCTCACATTAAGGAATCAACTATCGAATATGAAGATGACGAAGTACAAGGATATTGCCTCATATTTCATGAGGATCACCGAGCTTTGGGACAAGCTAAAGTCCAATGGAGACAATCTTGAAGAAAATGATCTATTAACACTATTTTTGTGCTAGGGAGTTAGAGAGGTATAAAACAGTACAAAGAGAAATAAGGTTTGACGAGCAAATAAAGAGTTAAAGGGCCTTTGGTTAAAAATGAAATATTTTATAATTTAGGAATAATTTATTCATTATAGATAGATTTTGTGAGTTTACAAAGTGTATTTTATGGAAATGGGAAAAATTATATTTTATAAAAATAAATGAAATTTATTTTTATAAACCCAAAAGGTAAATATGAATATTTTACCAAAGGGTATATTGGGATAAAGTGCATGCAAACATGGGCTCACGCTCCAACCTACCGCCCAAGTCAGCAAGAAAACAAATAAAACCATGCATATTCTACCCAAGAGGCAAGGTCATCATGATATTCTATCAAATTTTCTTCATTCCTAGTTATGCATTAAAAGTATTAGCGTATATAAAGGGATAGAAAACATGTAACCTAGTGCATGTGGTATATTACCATAAAAAAAAAATTCAAAAAATATATACACAAGATGTAAAACATATTGGAAATTATAAAGCGCTTGCCATGTTAACACCAAACGAGTTAATATTCAAACAAACTCGCCATAAAAGCTCATGCACCAAGATCTAAATCAAAAGAGGATCCACAATTTCAAAACCTGAAGGGGCCACATGCCTTTGCGAGAGAATCCACGACAGACAATTGACTTGGTGATAGCTTGACATTGGGCCCAACCACTGTTGCGATGCCCTCAAAAGATAAATCCACGGAAGCCAAGCTCTACATTCTGTATGCCCGCGAGTTCTTCTTTGCAGAAATGTATTAAGAGTCAGTTTTGTTTTAATCCATAGCATGGCCGGCTTGTTCCATAGAAATATTGTCTCGACAGTATCTATCCACGCCAGGGAGGATGATAGATCATTTACAAAATATACAGTCAGAGGGATTGGAAGAACTCGCAGTTTTTATTCTTGATGAGGCAAATCATCGTATGGATCTTGGTTTTAGCAGTTATTCTTGAAGATTAACATGCACACATACATGCATCCAATTATCTTAGATGGAATTACAGTTAATATAAAAGTGTAATAGAACTGGCAATCAACGGAACAAATAAAACCCAATTTCATCCAATGGCCAGAATAAATTTCGCTACATTAACTTGCACGGTGAAAAGAAGTTTTACAAATTGGTGAAATAAAGGTGCTTGTGGTGAAAATGAAAACACACGTCAAAGCAATATGGTTTGACCAAATAGATCAACGGTTCAACCATATTTCGCAAATTGAAAGTGGTGTTGTCTCAATTTCTTTAAAACTCAGCGAAATTTTATGTGGTGGGAAAGTCAAACATGTGTTTACATCATCTTAGTTTGACAAAGTTGATGGACAGTCAAAAATTTATCTCACCGGCATAAAATGAGCTTGGTGTTTGTTTTGTGATGCTTCAGAGAAAAATGACTGTGATATCACTTTTATGGAAGAGATGGGTGTTGAGGAGTTTTACATTCTCTTGAGAAGAATGGAGTTATGTGTCTCTTGCATGAGCGAAGTGATTGAAGAAACAACATGTTTTTTTCCTTATACCTGATGCATGAGATGCATGCCTCTTCTGTCTTATTCAACCATTCAAACTTTGATTATTGCTCATAGAATTTAAGCCACTGGAGACTATGCACCAACCATATGAGGCCATAATTTAGATAGAATTCCACAAATTCAGCCACTAAAATTGAAAGGACAGAGCCACGAAGCTAAAGTTTAAGAAGGCAAATTTTCATGAAAATGATTGTTTGAGTCATTAACTTCTGAGACCTGTTTTCACCAAACCGAGATGGTTTTTGAGAAACCGAGACACATTTTTTGTCATAACATACCTATCTACAATAACGTCTCTCATTTTTTACACAGGTGCTATGGATTAAGAGAATCAAAGTGATCTTTCTAGGGCAATGTTCAAGTTTTCAACTGACTGTTTTAGTCATCAAATTCAAAGGCCTGTTTCGGCCAACTGGGAATGAAGTTTACAAAAATGAGCGAGGTTTGTGTTAATAACAGGTCAATATTAAAAAAACTCCTTCTGTTTTTACACAGGTATGACATATTCAGATCATTGAAAGAATATTTAGAGAGTGTTGAAATATTGTAACTTCGAAGAATATTCTATATGTATCTTTTGTGGTCCTCGATGGTCTTACCGGGAGAACCACTTGTATTATCTTTGTACCCCGATGCTTCTAATTGGAAGAACTAATAAGAGTCATGAGGTAGTTCCCTCTAATTGTAAAGGTGGGTCATTAGCACCCCAGTGTGGTTACTTGAGCCTACATGTGTAACTCGAGCCTACATGTCGAATGAGTTAATTAAAGTGAACGGATGAATATAAATAGAGGTGTGGTGCTCCTCATTTGGAACACACATTCTCACTTGTGTAGTGCATTAGTGGAGAAGAGAAGTAGCTGGAGAAGGAGGAGGATCAGGCTTTGATCTCCTTGCTGGTTTTATCTTTTATCTTTTTGGGGCATCTATATTGAGGAATCTTTTGCTGGGTTTTTTCCTTTAGGGTTTTCCTAGGATAAATCTTTGTGTTCCTTTTGTATGGTTGTGCTTGTCTATCTTTCAGTGATCCTGTTTATATGATTTTGTTATGAAAATGTAATGAAATACTGATGTCTTAGCTAAGCATATGAAAATTTTAACATGGTATTAGAGCCACCCTGAAAGAAGGCATTGTACAGCTACAGAATCTAGGGTTTCTTACTTTTTGGTTCTCTCTCCACAATCGATCAGCAAAAGAAGGCTAGGCTAACTCTCCATTGAAGGACGCATCTTTCTGTCGAAGCGGAATTCGATTCCGAGCATTTTCAGTTTTCGGTGCGGGAAATTAGGGCTTCTTGCAGAAGAAGAATTTTTGAGTGATCCCGGCATAGGATTACTCTCCTCATCAAAATCGAATTTTAGAGACCTGGATCAAGATTTTTGATTTGGTGAAACTCCGGGAAAGTCAAACCCTAGTTTGACCCCAAGCTAGAAAAACCCTAAATACTAAAACTACTAAGTTTTGGTACATTCGCTATATCCTGAGATTGGCGAAGGTTCAGGAGATGAAAATCGCAGAGACCA
Source organism: Pseudotsuga menziesii (assembly GCA_001517045.1). NCBI lineage: Eukaryota > Viridiplantae > Streptophyta > Pinopsida > Pinales > Pinaceae > Pseudotsuga > Pseudotsuga menziesii. Next base: position 52,042 of record LPNX010736080.1, read on the forward strand.
AATATGAAATCCTTATGTACATTGTGTCCAAAAATTAATCCTCATATTCGCTATATTCTGGGATATATGATCCCTCCAAGTGAAGGTTCCAGTCTCTTCCAGAATTCATCCCTAAACAGGACACCTAAGGAGAATTGCAATATCTTTGGCTATAGAGGTCCAAATGGAATTCCTAAAGATGTTCCAGAAAGGGCACGAACTGTACTTCTCGTGGTCCGAACTGTAGACTTAGAATATGAAACAATGACACATGGCAATCCATATAAATTCATTGTTCGGAACAGTCCTGTAACAAGGCACCTTGGAAAAATGATCATAAATCCCAATTGGTGAAACCAATTCTGATGAAACCTATGGTGTTGGATCAGGGACATGCGAGGTTACCTCAGTGAGAAATTTTAGATACAGAGGAGCAATAATTTCATAGATATCACAGAAACAGTGACAGGAATTTCTGTAGAATAAATTGGAAAACTAGGGCTTCCTGTTCCGGGAGCTTCCCTCCACTGTTTTCAGAAAAGGAGTACTTTGGAAAGCTCCAGTTGAAGAGATATATATTTCTATCTAATCAGATCTGAAATATTCCAATGTTTGAACATTAGGGTTTCTATGGCAAACCCTACATCATCCAGCTTCAGAACCAGGACAGACACCTCAAATCAGTAAGATCTAATCCTTTGTTATTTGCATTTGAGGTTCTCATTTCAAAGTGATATATCACATCAGCTTCATGATAAGCTTGGTGAATTTGACAACTTCCAAGCATGGAAGCAGTTGATCTCTCTGAAGAAAATGAATTGGACACCTTCATGAGTAGAGAGGTTCCAGTTCCAGAAGGAGATGAAGCTCAAAGCCTTACACAAGAAGAACTTGATCAAGGCCAAGAAGATCATTGTTGATTCAATCACGGATCAACTTGTACCACAAGTGTCTTCCCTAAATACACCAAATATGTTTGATTCCTTGATCAAGATATTGGAAGATAAGAACATTAATCAGAAGATGGATTTGAGAAAACAGTTGAAGAATATGAAGATCCAGAATGCAGAACATCTTGAAGTGGTAGAAGAAGAATTGGAGAATGCAGAAGTGGTGATAGCCACCTTGAATGGTCTCCCAGGATCATAGAATTCATTCATTCAAGGAATGTGTGCCAGAAGGAAGTAATTACTTTCAACAGACTCTGGGAAGAAGAAGAATCTCGACTCATAAGAAGAGAATAAGAAGATGGGAGCAATTGAAGATCAAGCTCTCACCATTCAAAGAAGATCCCTCAAGCAATGATTAATGTGAAGAACTCAATTCTTGAAGAACCTCTTATCCATCTTATCATTTGGATAAGAAATGATGATTTCATGAATGAAGAAGATGATGAAGTAGAAGGATCAAGAAGGAGTCTACCCACGAAACGAATAAAACATAAGTATTCAATTGTATTTCCATGATATTGTTTTGTTATGCATTTGATTATATTTAGTTGATGTATTATGCATGATAGATTGTTTGCATTAATGATTGTATACTACTAATATGCTTTTGATGGGTAAGTAGATCATGGTGCCATACAACTCTCCATTGCTACTTCTCAAACCTCTTTGCTGACATATTGGATTAGTGCACAATCTCAATGATGTCATGGTAAATATGGAAGACATCTAGAAAGTTTATGTGAGACATGGATGAATGTTGTATTGGCTAAACAATTGTATGATGCATAATAATTTGTCATTATGCATATGTTTTATAGTTCTAACCATGTAACTGGTGCGTTTGAATTGTAGGAAAGGTCCTGTACAACCTCCTACAAGAAAAGAAGGATGAGACTTGTTCTGAAGAACAAGTGATGACAATTCAAGATTCACTCCAATGAACATGAATCTGAAGCTCCCAGGTTCAGAGACACCATGACGGAAGAAAGAGCTTCAGAGAGTGGTAGATCCACCTCGAAGGATGAATACCACCATGGGTATGAGAGATAACTCAAGATGAAGAAAATAATGCTATGAAAGAAGCTATGATCAAAGAATAACAGTTGATCATGGGGAATGATGTATACGATATGATTTCGAGACATAAAGGGAAGTATGTAGTATCTTCCATATGGATCTACAAGAACAAGTGTATAAAGCAAAGTTCGTCGAGTTGCCTTTGAAAGAATAGACTATGACATGACATACTCTATCGACAAGTATATGTCAAGCATAGAACCACCTATATAGAATGAAGAGGGAAGATGATACTCCATTTCAGGGGGAGTGACTACAGAAGATATCTGAGTTCAACATGGTACGACATGATGGACAGCTTCCTGATGGATCGAGACTTTACCAAGAGTAAAGTGGGTTCCAACCTTCAAGATTGAATGCAGAAGACTAGGATATGTTGATGACCTGACAAGATGAACTCAGGAAAGATGTTATGATGAAAGAATACTAGAATGATGTTTGGGATATAATACTCAAACCAGAAAGAAAGAATGTGGTATCTTCCAAATGGATCAGTAAGATAAAATATGCTACTGATAGAAGTAAGGAAAGACTTGTGGCTTCTCTTAGAAAGAGGGAATTAATTCTAAAGAGACACTTACTCCAAGAAGCAAGGTATACTTTCTTCAGAACTATCACCGTAGTTTCTTCCATGATGAAGTAAAGACAAGCCTTCCTTAATGGTATGATTGAGGAAGAGTTTTACATCGAATAGTCACAAGGATTTGAAGTTGAAGACAGATGGACTCACGTATGCAAGTTGAAGAAGGCCCTCTATGGCCTGAAGTAAGCTCCCAAAGCTTGGTATGGAAGAATAGATAGTTTCCTGATGAGCATGGGATTTTCCAAGAGTAAAGTCGATCCTAACCTTTATCTCAAGGTTGTAGAAGATGAACCTGTCATCCTGTTATTATATGTGGATGACCTATTTCTGACTGGGAATGAGAAACAAATTGTAGAATGCAAGAAGAATTCCACTGAAGAATTTAGACCTTGGTCTAATACTTTATTTCCTAGGTCTGGAAATATGAAGGAATCTTTCTCAATCAGGGAAAATATGCAGTGCAAAGTTTGAAAAGATTTGATATGTTGGAATGCAAAGTCATGGCCACACCCATGGACTCCAACTTGAAGATGTTAGCTGATGACTCATCAGAGTTAGTGGATGTGACTCATTACAGACAGATCATTGGGTCATTAATGTACTTAACAAATTCCAGACCAGACATTTGTTTTGCTGTGAACACCTTAAGTCAATATCTTGTTCAACCAAGACGGGTTCACCTAGTAACCGCAAAACATGTGATGAGATATCTGAAAGGGACTATAAACTTTGGTCTATACTATGATGGTAGCCATGAGTATAGATTGTATGGCTACACAGATGCAGATTGGGCTGGAAGTATCTCACATAGGAAAAGCACATTAGGCAGATGCTTTTGTTTGGGGTCTGCTATGAGTTCATGGTTTAGCAGGAAACAGTCCAGTGTTTCTCGTAGCATGGCTGAAGCAAAATACATAGCAGATTGCTCTGCTAAGTTGTGAAGTAATATGGCTTTGGAAGCTGATATCAGGTCTCTTTGACCTGAAGATGGATACTACAATGATTCTATGTGATAACCAGATTTGTGATGATAGAGAACCCTGTGTTTCGATTGTAACACATAAAAATTCGGTATTTCTATATACGAGATAAGATATAGATGATGTTTTAGTATTTACATACTGTAGATGCAGATGACAATGATTATGTATTTCTATACTGAATATAGAGATGATGATGCTTTCAGTATTTCTATACTGAAGATATAGATGATGATGCTTTCAATATTCACATACTGGAGATACCTATGGTGATAGTTCAGTATTCACATACTGAAGATGTAGATGATGATGGTTTGAATGATGATGTACTGATGAAGCCTCTGTCTCAGGTAAAGTTTGAACACTTTTGAGACAAGCTTGGTGTTGTTCGAAAAGACCTTCCTCGAAAGGGGGAGTAGTGATGTTGCAGTGGGATTGTATCATCCCTGGGCACTTGCCCTAAAGTGATTCAGAGACCTCGGTCCTCTAGAATGAAGAGGGATTGCATCATCCCTGAACTTCGGTTCAAAATGTATTCGGAGGTCTCAGCCCTCGTGAATGTAGTGGGATTGCATCATCCCTGAACTTCGGTTCAAAATGTATCCAGAGGTCTTGGCCCCCGTGAATGTGGTAGGATTGCATCATCCCTGAACTTCGGTTCAAAATGTATCCGGAGGTCTCGACCCCCGTGAAAGTGTTGGATTGCATCATCCCTGAACCTCGGTTCAAAATGTATCTATAGGTCTCGGCCCCCGTGAAAGTGGTAGGATTGCATCATCCCTGAACTTCGGTTCAAAATGTATCCGGAGGTCTCAGCCCCCATGAAAGTGGTGGATTACATCATCCCTGAACCTCGGTTCAAAATGTATCCGGAGGTCTCGGCCCCCATGAAAGTGGTGGATTGCATCATCCCTGAACCTCGGTTCAAAATGCATCCGGAGATCTCGGTCCCCATTAATGTGGTAGGATTGTATCATCCTTGAACTTCGGTTCAGAACGGATACGGTGACTTCGGTACTCAAGAATGTGTGTTGATCCCATAATTCCTAGAGGAAGGATTGTCTGAGTTCCACATCTGTGTTGATCCCGTAAATCTGAAAGGAAGGATCGTTAGTAACTCCGTAAAGACCTAAATCCCATAATTCCGAAAGGAAGGATCATTGAATTGATCCCATAATTCCAATAGGAAGGATTGTCTAAGTTCCACAGATGTGTTGATCCTGTAATTCCAATAGGAAGGATTGTCTGAGTTCCACATCTGTGTTGATCCCGTAATTCCGAAAGGAAGGATCGTTAGTAACTCCATAAAGACCTAAATCCCGCAATTCCGAAAGGAAGGATCATTGAATTGATCCCGTAATTCCAATAGGAAGGATTGTTTGAGTTCCACAGATGTGTTGATCCCGTAATTTCAATAGGAAGGATTGTCTGAGTTCCACAAATGCGTTGATCCCGTAATTCCAAAAGGAAGGATCGTTAGTAACTCCGTAAAGACCTAAATCTCGTAATTCCGAAAGGAATGATCATTAGTAACTCCGTAAAGACCTAAATCCCGTAATTTTGAAAGGAAGGATCATTGGTAACTCCGTAAATACCTAAATCCCGTAATTCCGAAAGGAATGATCATGTTGATGTTTTGATGATGTTGATGTTTTGATGATAATGGTGTTTTCATGATGATGATGTTTTTATGATGATGATGACGTACTAATCGAAAGATCAGTGTATGATGATGATGCACTGATCGAAAGATCAGAGTATGATGATGATTACGATGTACTGATCGAAAGATCAGAGTGTGATGACGATGATGTACTGATCGAAAGATCAGAGTATGATGATGATCAAAGTATGACGATGATGATGTACTGATCGAAAGATCAAAGTATGATGATGATAACGTACCAATCAAATGATCAGTATGTGATGATAATGACGTACTGATCAAAAGATCAGAATATCATGATGATGATGGTGTTCGATAATTGAAGTATGATTATGGTGCTGATCACAATGTTACCGATCAGGTTGCTGATCAAAAGAACAAAATGTTGAAGAAGTTGTTGCTGATCTAAAGATCAAAGTACTGAAGATGTTGCTGATCAAAATGTTGAAGATGTTGTTGCTGATCGAAAGATCAAAGTGCTGAAGATGTTGCTGATCAAAATGCTGAAGATATTGTTGCTGATCGAAAGTTCAAAACGCTGAAGATGTTGCTGATCGAAAGGTCAAAGTGCTGAAGATGTTACTGCTGATTGAAAGGTCTAAGTGCTGAAGATGTTGTTGTTCGAAAGGTCAAAGTGCTGTAGATGTTGCTGAAAGTGTTGCTGATCAAAAGGTCAAAAGATGTTGATGCTGATCAAAGAGTTGTTGTCAGTGAAAATTGAAGACGAAGACTATATGATGTTGAAAAGCTTCCAATGATTTATAGATGTGTTACCCTGATGATGTTGATGATGTCCTCTCCTACTATTGTTGTTGTTGTTGTAGAATACCCTTCTCGTTAAGGAGTGTTGAAATATTGTAACTTCGAATAATATTCTATATGTATCTTTTGTGGTCCCCGATGGTCCTATCGGGAGAACCACTTGTATTATATTTGTACCCTGATGCTTCTAATCAGAAGAACTAATAAGAGTCATGAGGTAGTCCCCTCTAATTGTAAAGGTGGGTCATTATCACCCCAGTGTGGTTACTTGAGCCTACATGTGTAACTCGAGCCTACATGATTAACTCGATCCTACATGTCGGATGAGTTAATTAAAGTGAACGGATGAATATAAATAGAGGTGTGGTGCTCCTCATTTGGAACACACATTCTCACTTGTGTAGCGCATTGGTGGAGAAGAGAAGTAGCTGGAGAAGGAGGAGGATCAGGCTTTGATCTCCTTGCTGGTTTTATCTTTTATCTTTTGGGGGCATCTATATTGAGGAAGCTTTTGCTGGGTTTTTCCCTTTAGGGTTTTCCCGGGATAAATCTTTGTGTTCCTTTTGTATGGTTGTGCTTGTCTATCTTTTAGTGATCCTGTTTATATGCTTTTGTTATGAAAATGTAATGAAATACTGATGTCTTAGCTAAGCATATGAAAAATTTAACAGAGAGTATATATCAAGAAATTTGAAGCTTACTGCCTGAGTCATCAATTTCAAAATCAAATCCTGAAGAGCTAGAGGTGAATCAGAGAAAATGAATAAATGGTTTTTGACGGGGACATGGTCAGTAACAATAACCTCTCTCATATTTCACACAACTATCTCCAGCTGAGATATGTAAGAGGGGATTTAATGCCTATTTTTTCAGCAATCCGCATCATATTTTTGTTTTGTGTAAATCGTGGCAAATACGCCATGTTAGAGTTTGTTAGAAGTTTTTTTTTCAATTTGTACTAATTTCAACCCTAAGGTCAGTCTCGGGAGTTAGAAGCACTATAAATGTACTACTCACAGAAGGAGAAAGGGTGGGCTGGTCTTGAATATGAAAAGACTATCGTGTTTATGATATTTTAGAATTAATATACAGAGCCAAATGTCAGTCATATCCATTACAAGAATTCGTGTGTTTCTAAATCATAGTCTGTATATTTGTTTTCCTCATGTGCATTTTATTTCCAGTGTATCTTTATGTTATGTTTTCTTCATGTCGTAGACATAGTGTATAATGGTTAGGAATTCATACTCATATGCTCCTGCCATTGTCTTCGATATCCACCAAATTATTTCTTCCAAAACTGGCGCGGAATTCATCCCTGCAGTGCTCCACTTTAGCAGACTATCATCATTCTGCTTATCCCACCATACCCTAAACATAACGACCATGATCAAAACATTGTCTCACTCTTGTAATCATTTTCCTATGCAAACTGCTCTGTTTCCTTGGGATTTTTGACTCCATAGCCCGATACATCTTCATTTTGTTTCCAACCACCAAAAATTTAAAATATACCTTCAGACATTATGTCTAGCATTTTCATACTTCTGTGAGAGATCCCTATTTGGAATTGGAGAATCCAGCTCCCTTTCCTAAAGTGGTTTTGTTGTGACCTCGGGGTCCGCCTCCCCACAACCTTGGGTGTGATTTTGGGTGCTGACAAACTGGCGCCATTGCTGGGGACGAAATTGAAGATCATCCTTGGGAAGAACAACAAAGATTCAAAGGATAAAGGGCTTCTGTGGAAAAATAGAGACTCCTGCATGTGAAAAATCTTGTATCATTTTCCATGGTGGATCCACTGAAATATTCTCAGAGGTGACTCCACTAGGGAGATCGGTGGTCAGAAAGACAGATACATGGAGAGGTTTCAAATTTTCCCTTGATATGAACGAAAGGTTTAGATTTGACTGTTGATGGTGAACAATGGTTAGACCTCAATAATTTCATGTCTCTTTTCACCTGGTGACTCCATCTGCAAAGGATCCATTCTTCACAATGTTCTATGGAAGCTCCACTATCAAAGGGTCTTGCAAAGTTTGAGGAGCTGATTCAGTTTTCTCCACCATCAAGATGAATTCTCAGGCTGCAAGGTATGCTCCTATGAATCTTGTTTCCATTCCTGGTTATCCCAATAAAATACCTCCTATAAATTGGAAAACATATCTTCCAAGATTCAATGATGAAAAGGGTGATGATGATGCCATTCATTTATTTAGATTTAATAAGCATATACATAAGCTAGGAGTGGGATGGCATGAAGATTCTTTAATGAATCTATTCATGTTTAGTTTAGAAAGATATGTAAGGTTATGGTATGAGGGATTACCATCAGGGATTTTATCCTCCCTTAAAGACTTTCATACAGTATTTCATGAACATTTCAAGAGACATTGTCCTTCTTTGTTGTTACTTCAATATTGTTGCACACACAATAGAGAGTTCATTGAAAATGTGAAAGACGAATGTGGCGATGATAAGTATTTGGATGAAGAGGTTTTAGATATCTTACATGAATATTCATCTAAAAAAGAAAAACACATCAATCACCATGATATTCAAGAAAATTCCTAGCTTAGTACTGTCTTCCTTGATTGAAGTTGGCATAGACTAAAAATCTGTCTCAACCAGTTATATCTCTCTACATGAAACTGATGATGATTTGCAGCATTCTTGTCACTCTCTGTGTGGCCAAGAAAGAGGTTGGGACTATCAATCAAATACTTCCTCATATTATTCAACTTCTGAAATTTTGTTACAAGAAGAGGTTGCCCCTTCCCAATTAGAAAATTCCTTTTTACAACAACAATATATTCAAAGTTATAATACTCATGTGATTGATTACCTAGAGAATGATATTTCTAGAAAATCTCAGGATTGTAGTCCTCCCACATGTTTATTTTCTGAAATTGCAAGTAAAGAGAAATCAGATTTTAAAAAAATGGTTGAAGGAATACTTTCGCATGTTCATCAAATTCAATTTTCACCTGAAAATTTACATGAATGTATAAATCTCTCTTTGCTTGTAGAAGATTATCAACCAAGTGATTTGAAAGGAGATGGTTGCACTAATTTTTTTTTTTAAGAATGCAATCAGCCTGTCACAATTTTTGTCAGTGAAGAAAATCTCATTGCAATCCAAGATCAAAAGGATGAAAACAAAGTGGACAATAAACATGTTGAAAGTGACTATTTACCTTTGTGTTTTTCTTCATTAGAGTGGTTAAAAAATAGGCTTAAAGTTTCTGATAAAAAACCAAAATTTGATATTGTAGATGAATGTATAAATTTTCTTGGAATGGATGATGAGCGAGAAGGATAGTTATGCAATCAATCCCAGCCTTTAGAAAAACCAGCAGTATGCAATGAAGAGTTGAATATAGAAGAAGAAGATGGGGGTTCTCAAATGTATGTTTCTTTTTGTTTTTAAAATTCAGAAATTTTTTGTTGAAAAGAAGTCTATTTGCTTGATCATGTTGAGGAAAAAAGTGGTATTTCTTTTGAAATGCATGAAAATTATGAAGTTGTAAAATCAGAAATTTTGAATGAATTTGTGGATGTCTTGGTTGAGGATTGTCATGAGCATTCTTGTCAAGGATATTTTGAAAAACAATTTGGCAATTTGCAAAGGGAATTACTTTTTGAGCAACTTTCTCATGGTAAGCAAATGACAAAAAAATTTGAAGGCTGTCATGTTTTTTGTAATCCAACGGCAGAGTACATGGATAGGTTGGGAAATGGTAATGGATGGTTATATATCTATTGTAAAGATCAATTTTTTTATTATAACCTTGTGCCATTAAGTCTGTCATCTCTGTTTTTTATCAAGCATGAAGAGAAAGTTGGTTTATGGGATCATTTGCTTGATTGGCTTCAGTGGAATTCGGAAGTTACTTGACTGAGCATTGATGCTTAGTAAGTAGGGTTGGTAAGTAAATGTGAATAAGCTCAACATGGCGAGCATTTTCTTTCAACAGTTTTCAGTATGAGTTTATTTTTAATTTCAGTTACAAGTTCATGTTTGCAGTTACAGTTGGTTTCAATATTCAGAGTATGGACAGGTGACAAGTTATAGGTTGACAGGTGTTACGGAGAAAACTTCCTATGGCTTGGGGTACCACAATAGATAGGGTAACCGCATAAATCAATAATTTCCTATATGCAAGAGAAACCAAACATCTAACACTAAAGGATCTCGAAACATACCTTATTCCGGACGGTTGATGTAGATCCCCGTTGAGCTTTTCCACTCTCGCTTGTATTGATAATTTGCTCTCTCAACATTCAGCAAACAAGACAAGCATGCTATATAATCATGTTAGACCTACTCTAGCATATATAATCAATAACATATAAGCATTTAAAAGCATCCATGGATTCAATACTCATTTAAATACACATTATTGGACAGGAAAAGATATTTCTATTAATATAAATCAGAGATTACAATAGTGACAACCTCTGTCAGCACGTTTGTGAATCAGAGAAATGGAGTCCTCCACCTGGGCCTCCACCACTTCAATCCTCCATCTCTCGATAGCAATCTCACAAGAAAAGGCAAGCTTGGGAAGAACACAAAGTGCTCCAAGGGACAAAGGGATGCAGACTCAAGTATAAGCTACGACAACAATGGACTATAGTTTTCTTGCTCTTCAATTCCTCTCCTTTCAATGTATCCAAAGGGTTCCTTATATAGTGCTTCAATGGGCTAATGGAAGGTAAAATCCGAGCGATCTCAAAGCATATGGAAGTCCAAGAGACAAGTGACTCAGATTGACATCAAGGAAAACTCCAAAACTATTTGGCCTTTTGCACACATCCTGATGTACGCGGGTTTAAGGGTCAAATCCGCGTATATACACAAGAATAGGTTTAAAAGTTGCGTATAGCAAATAATAAATGTTTTTAGGGATGAACTTGGAAACATCAAAGGTACAAAAATGGTCCATGGGGTCTAAAGAGTCTACAAAGGGATAGGGAAGGCCATAAAGGTGTGATCCACCATGTGTGGTAAAATTAGCTGTAACAGATGCCCCCTAATGTGTAAGGTCATAGGGGTCATACGATGGCTAAAATACATTATAATTCCATCCTAGAAGTGGAGTGATGAAGAACCAGGTGGAAGAACCAGCCATCCAACAATATAATACAATGATCAAGCTCTTCACATAACTGCAAGTAGATATAGTAGTCCCGGATACATAAGGGTACAATGGCCTTGAATATGCATGATACAAAATATGACATGTGTGGTCATTGCCACGTAAAATATAGATAGATCAGAATCTCCATGATGAAGATATACAAAGGATCATGATCTCCATCAAGGCTGAAGATATATAATGGATCAAGATCTCCATAATGGCTGGAAATATCTGACATACACTGGAATCAAGTCACAAGAGCTGAAATCTCATGAACATAGGCACGATCAAGGAGGTAGCATATATGAAATTCCACCAATATGGAAGGTATTCTACACAATCGGCTACAAGTACATGTCCTACTATGCGAATAGAGGTGTCGAGGTCGAACATAGTAGTCCATCATCTGATTACCGGTCATTAATGTATATCATTAACAGACGCAAGATCACCAACCGATAATGAAAATGGGAATCAAGGTACTAGAGTGCAAGCTAACAAATGTGAATGAGGTTGAACACTTGAAAGGATCCATCGATCAGGGGGCATTGATGTAGTCCCAAAAATTTCGATGGCGAGAGAACCTGCCACTGATGACTGCAAGTCTCAAGGCACTAAAAAATGACTCTAGATTCCTATCCTAGAATAAATGATCTGAAGTCGATGGGATGAAATCTACTGGAAGGAGGGAATTAATGCATCCCTAATCATCCAACACGAGGTACTTAGCAAGGCTATATAATGTGGAAGGACTCGATCATAAAGTGCACAAACCAGTATCAATACCGAGAATGGTCGACATGCAAAGTCAAGAGAACTGAGGAATGGCCGACTCAGGTTTCAAATTCCTTTGAACAAGAGCATAAAGGTGAATGGTGACTGAATGTAGGTAGCATAGACTCGATATACAAAACTGGGACATCTCTGTGACACAAGATGCATCGACAGAGGCTCCATAGGGACTAGAAGCTTAACCAGTCGGTGGAGATAAACTCAGAGAAACAAGTATAGCTCCTAAAGTCAAACTATTAACCCAACCAATAGATGTGATATGCAATGCTTTGTTCGAAGGTGACACGACTCGACTGCTGCCAAAGATAACATCTTTTCATGTCCAGATTTTTGGTTTTTTTTTTTTTTGGGGACTTTTTCAAATATTTTGTAAAGATTGAAAAAGAATAAAAGTGCTTTATAGTTACATACTAGGAGGAGACGAGTGTCAATGGGCAAACAAACTAGTTCCAAGCAACAAAACATACCTATGCTCAATGCAAGGACACATGTGTAGGATAACGACACTCGGGGGAAAGTCCCCTCCCGGTAAAAATGGGGAAATCAAGATGCAAAGGATATATAAAATGGCTCTGCGTGGCTAGACATGAGACAATCTTGGGCTATATAGCTGATAATCAAAGTCAGGGAAGTCAGCATAAGGCTCAATGAGGCAGGAAAAACTCATGATAATGCAATTACAACTTAACATAAGGGAGTCCTGGGGATAAAATCCAGCAAAAAGATCAAGAGGAGTATGAGGCTCTTGCGCAAAGACATGGCGATACTATACAAAGGACTGCCACACCCTAAAGGAAAAAATGTTGGCATGGTCACCAAATGCAACAAAGGAGCTAACTAGGGCACCCATGTATGGTCAACCTCTACCATTCACATCATGTCACTTATAAAACAACAAGAAGGTTCTGTGACTAGATAGAATGGGTTCGTACCTAAGGTTATAATGAAATGGTCATAAGGTCATGCAAAGTGCACATGGATGTGAGATCTAACCTATATGCCAGTTTAGACATAATACCTGAGAGTGGCACGAACGGGTCAAAATAATGGTCGAAACGACGCTCAAAACAGACTCCTACATCATCAGATTAGTCCAAAATAGTCAGAACCGGTCCAAAACTATAGAAAGGGGGTAAAAAATTTCAAACATTTCAAAAATTTTCTATAAATAGTAAAAAATTCAAAAATTACATATCATTTGAAATGTTTACCCATTTGAGCTCAGAAATTCAAACGCGAATTCCGGGAACTTCGTCCAGCGAAATTCGACATCGCTTGTTCCAGGTAACTTCTCATGTCCTCCTCTTCCATTTTCATGCAAAAATTTTCAATTTCCATGGTTAAATTTGAATTTTAGGCCAGTATAAATTGCTCATTTTGGCCCATGCAGAAATTAGGGCTTTTTCTGCGTATAGGGCTGGTATACGCGGAAAAACCTCCCAAACCCATGTACATACGCGGCTGTTTTGCAAACAGTCACGTATGCGGCTGTCCACATGGTTTTTTAAGGTATATATTGACCAAAAATTATTTTTAATGTGCAGGATGGTTCTAGAATGGAAGGAGAGGGAACATGGAGATGTAGAGGAGGTTGTTCGGGGTGATTTGATGGCTCAACAAGCTCTACATGCATGTGGGCTATACGAGTTTTGGTGTCTTTGCAGCCTAAGGGCCAAACCAAGACGCATGCAAATGCTAGTAGACTACTGGGATCCAGACTCAAAGTCCTTTCATATCGATGGGATGTCCCTCACTATAGAGGTGGAGGACATATACTTCATTACTAGATTGTCCCGACGAGGAGAGGTGGTTAACCTACGCTCTCGCGGGCCCGAAGGTGGCCTCACCATTGATGAGTACATTGCATTATATTGTTTTCCAGACATGAAAAAGGTTGGGAGTCAAATCCCGACAAACTCCATCCAGGTGCTAGCACTGAAGGCCATACTATTGGCACTCGACAGGATAGTTGGTCTAGCATCACTCCACCAGGCCTCGCGACCATTGATGCTCTATGCAGTGGAGTGCATGAGACCTATAGTGTACGACTGGAGCACTGCACTGTTGAGTAACATGAAGCAGCAACTCAATGACTGCAATATGGGTAGGGTACGAAACTTTGGTTTCGACAATATACTGAGCATGTTCTTCTTTGAGCATGTTCTAGGGCTAAGCCCTATATTTGACGTTCCTCCTCACGGGGTTCAAGATATGTCCCAATGACATTGGGCAGATGCTATGTGCAGACTGGGCGGAGGTAGGGTATCTAACCCCTACCCAGCTGACTTCTTTTAATGGTGGCGACGATAGATTGTTGCCATCGATGATTATCCCTATTCAGGCATAGATTTTCGAGGAGATCCCAACATGCCCCTGCCACTAGGAGCAACATACAGTGATATTGGTAACGAATCCTAAACCCTCTTTTTAAATTTTTTTGAATTATTAAAATTTATTTGTGTTTTTTGATATATAGACTCAAAAGACACGTTTTTGGTGTGACGACACATAGTGACAATCTGTTATATGTATGCAGATGTTGGACCACGGTGGCCTAACGTCTTCTCTCGTCATAGACAAAGGGGAAGAGGAGATGATATCATGGGTGTGGATGTGGAGCGGATGCTCCAAAGCATCCACACAAACTTTGTACAATTGACACACCGGGTACCCATGGTGCAAGTCGAGGACTTGCCTCAGGCCATGCAGCGTCAGGTGGTTGGTGTACCACGAGCATGGGTTTGATTATTCCGATGAATAGCTAGAGCTGTGGTGTGCTACCATGATCAGAACCCCCCTCCTCCTCCATAGGCTTAGAGACCTGAGAGTGATTCATTTTTGTACTACCGTGTATTATATTTTGGTGGCTCGGAAGCCCCATTTTTGTATTATGACACTTATGTATTATGACATCACACTTTGGATGTTTAATGAAAAACTTTTATGATGATCGTTTTTTTTATTTACATGTGTGTAAAAATGTATGTTTGTGATGTGCTTATGGTCTATGAAACAAATGCCAATCTAACACATAGTTAGCGTATGAGTCAGCAACTTGATTAAAAATTCTTGGAACATGTATGTATGTTATGTTGTCAAATTGTTGTTCTAACAATCTCACATGTAAGAATCTTTGTAATAATGTCGGATCCCTGATACGATACAAGCCATTAAGCTATGACACTACTAACTGCGAATCAAGACGTACCTCAAGAGAGAGAACACCATGGGAAATGGAATCCCGTAATAGCTCGATAATGACACTATACTCAACAACATTGTTCGAAGAAGGCCATAAACATACACCTCCTGAAGACAATACCTGACCCGTAGGAGTATAAATCACCCAAGCAGCAGAGGCTGAGTGTTGAGTGTGGCAACTAGCACCATCAGAAAATCCTATGTAAGCGAAAGAATCCATATACATCTCCCATAAGAAACAAAATCTAATCAACAAACCCAATCACCATAAGAAAACCTAACTATGCAAAAACTATACAATAATATACAATAATCAGCCCTGACTAAAGATCATGCATAGTATTTTTTAAGATAGAGCCCATTTCTAGGCTCTACCAAGGCTATCCCTTCATAATATACCAACTCATAGGCACCCTTCTCTAACACATGTTTGACCACGTAAGGACCATGCCACATGGGATTAAACTTCCCTTGCCCCAAGGGTTCTTTAGCTTGATCACACAAAAGGACCAAATATCCTTCACTAAACCTCCTCATATGGACAGACTTATCATATTGGACCTTAACACGACGCTTATTTACCTCTAGAGCCTTTAAGGCATCTCATCACTGCTCATAAAGATACTCTAAGTGGACCCAACGTTCCTCCAAAGCGGAAGTGTCTGGTAAAAGCTCTATGGATAGCTTCAATGAAGGAATTTCACATTCAATCGGCAAGACAGACTCCACTCCATGTACGAGCTGATATGGAGAAAAACTAGTGGTAGTCTTAACCGCAGTCCTATAGGCCCACAAAGCAGGATATAACATGATATGCCAATTCGTTTTTCTTTGTGTGATGGTTCGTTGGAGATTGGACTTAAGTGATTTGTTCATTGCTTCAACCTATCAATTCGCCTAAGGGTAATAAGAAGAGGAGTGATCCTGCTTATACCCTAGCTTCGAGGCCAACTCTTCCATCATTCGATTCTGAAAGTGCCTACCATGGTCAGTGACAAGCTCTTTCAGAATACCGAACTGAGTAATAATTTGGTTGAATACAAAATGCGTGGGTGTCTTACCATCGGATTTTATTGTGGGCATAGCCTCAGCCCATTTCATGAAATAATCAACAGCCACTATAATATGATGATGCACCCCAGCCAAATCTAGGTTACAATCCATGAAGTCAAGCCCCCACTTGGTGAAGGGACTGGCAGTGATAATCATATGTAACAGGGCAGGATGTGAGCGCATATTGCGTGCAAACACCTGAAAAGGGTGACACTTCTTGATCGTGTTTACACAATCTTTAAAGATCGACGGCCAAAAATATCCCGCTCTCAATATTTTTTGGGCTGTAGAAAGCCCAAATAAATGACCACCACATGCCCCTCCGTGGCAATCATTTAGCACAACCTCAGCCTCTTCATGGGTTAAACAACAACGTAAAATGGAATCTACCCCACGGTAGTACAAAGTGTTATCCACTATAAGGTAGTTCTTAGATACGTGACGTAATCGTCGTCGCTCATCCCGTGACAGGTGAGTAGGGACTTTCAACGTTTGTAAATATATGATGATATCCCCATACCATGGATCCAAAGTTGAGATAAGGAAAATATGGTCATCGACAAACATATCCTCATAAACCTCCTCCTCCTCCTCACTTGGGAAATCAGAAATAAGCTTCGCAAAAATTAACGCTTTCTTCGATTTTGCCGAAACAAACTCGAGATCGAATTCTCACAAAATAACAATCCATTTATTATACTTTCCCCTGATCATCCTTCTAGTGAGGACGAACTGAAATGGATTGACATGAGCTACCACCAATGTCTGGCGAAGGACAATGTAGTGTCTCAATCTCTGAACCGCATGAACGGTAGCTAAGGCAAGTTTCTCCACATGGGAATAACAGATTTCCGCATCTATAAGGTCCCAGCTCAAATAATATATGACATGCTCATGGAGCTCCTCATCCTCCTAAACCAAACCATACCAATCATCTCCATGGATGCAACAACATAAATCAAAAATTCACAACTATAGTCGGGTGGACTAAGCACGAGGGCCAATGCTAAGGCTCGCTTAAGAGCATCAAACGACTCCTAGGCTCGCTCATCCGAGCAAAAGGTAGTGTCCTTCTTTAAAAGACGCATAAATCCTTTAGTCAAATTGGCAAAGTTAACCACGAATCTCTGTAAGAAATTTTCCATGCCTTGCAAACATTGAAGATGTCTAATATTTCGCAGTGCATAACAGTAGCCTTGAGGCTCCGGTCTTAAAAACGTCAAAGCCTCAACCTTTAAGGGATCCACTGTTATACCCTCCTTGGAAACACTGAATCCTAGAAAGCGACCAGACTTCACACAAAATATGCACTTATGTGGATTTAACCTAACCATGTAGTGGCAGCATCTTTTGAATACTAATCTCAAATGGTAGGGATGATGCACTCTTAGCCGAGAATGAGCAGCAAGGTCATCCAAAAAGACTTCAATAATCAATTTGAGATCGTGAAAAATCAAGGTCATAGCCAGTTGAAATGTGGCTCCGGCGTTTTTAAGACCGAAAGGCATCTTTCGATATGCAAACGTACCCCAAGGACAAATAAATGCAGTTTTGTGTTGATCCCCGGATTTGATATGAATCTGATTATATCCGGAAAATCCGTCCATAAAGGAAAATACCTTGCTTCCTGCACACCCATCCAAAATTTGATCAATAAATGGTGTGGGAAAATTATCCTTATGACAAACACGATATAAATTGTGGAAATCAGTGCATATATGGATCGTTCCCTACTTCTTATCAACCAGAATGGGGTTTGAAACCCACTCCATCAAGGGAACGAGATAGATAAAACTGGATTTTAACAGCTTTTCTATCTTAGCTTTAATCACGGGTACTTTTCTAGGATTCACCGCACGCAAATGTTGTCGAACAGGCTTCGCATTCAGATAGGTATTAATTTCATGTTCGACAATACGAGGGTCGATACTTGGCATTTCCTCATATGAACAAGCAAAGATGTCATGAAACTCTTTAAACAGCTCGGTATACTCCTGAATCTCAGCATGGGAACATTCTGCCCCAATATAGACATTCTCAATCTTGCCAAGATCGCGAGAGATATTGATAGGAATAGTAGGTGATATATTCGCTATGTTCCCATCAGCCATCTAACTAGGAGAGCTTAATGGAACCACGGGGATACCAATATTCTCACTAAGAATATCCCAAAATTCCTCACACTCCAAATGGTCAAGCTCCAGAAGAAAATAAGATCTATGATGTAATTCTTCCCAAGGTGGCTCAACCCCAGACATGGCCTCAATAATAGCTTCATCTGATGGAAAAACACTATCAAGGAAATCATGTGCATGAGAGGACTCAACTACCCATGCAGGAAGCACATACGGGTCCTCCTCCTTAGTCCGCAAAGAGGAAGGACTAGGATCTGCAACACAATCAAGATTCACTTGATATGCTATCATTGCTGCAGGCAACGGCACGTCTGTTTCAATAGGTCCATTCGAAGGACTCGGTGTAGGAAGAATCCAATGATCTTCCATATGGGTAGTGTGAAAAGACACCGAATTCAATGAAGATGAAGCCCCATTGAAACTAGATCTGATCATAAGGACAGGTGCAAGACAACTAAATGTCCCCATAAGGGATGGATACATACCTACACCCACACTCCTAGTTGCCGGCTGAGAATGGTCGATAATCGGGATAGAAGCTCCCAACGATGCATTAACACTCAGAATTTTGAATGATGTTTGATCAATTGTAACAATCTTCCCATTAAATGGAAAGCATAGAACTTGAAATAGAGAAGAGGCTACAGCTTGCATACTATACATCCAATTCCGACCCAGTAAAATATTGTAATCAAGGGGTGCATCAACCACCTCGACCTCAATCGCGACGGTCTTCCCTCCCAAATGGACCTTAAGAGAAGGAAGAATTTTGTGCACCGAAATGATCTACCATCAAAGGCAGTCAACATGGTATCGGATTTAGACAACTCGAGGGAACCCAAACCCTTCCAACACGACAAAGACATCACGAAAGCAACAGCGCCTTTGTCAATCACAGTGCGTTTGACAGTCATGTTAAGACAATCTACATGAATCAAGAGAGACACGTAGTAAGGCAAGCGAGGCTATAATCCCATGGTTTCAAATTTGATGACAGAAGAAGAGTTATCATCATTCACCCCAAGAGCATAAAGCAAAGCTTTCCTTTGCGAATGACAACTCTGAAGAATTTCAAGCACAGACATCGCACAAGGAGTTTGGCCCAAATCCTCGACTACATAATAGTTTTGGGCGGCTCGGGCATTAGGATTGTGCCTTGAATGCTTTAAGACTCCCTTAGGAATGTGAGGTGCAATCTCAGGTTTATCCATAGGGTTTTCAATACGCAAAGGGCTCTCAGTAGGAGGAGGTTCCTTCCCAAGTTCTATTTTTGACGAACCATAGTCTTTCGCACGAGTCACAACCTTAGTAACATGCACCATGTTGATGCACCCATGACCAGTATTGGTTTTCAGCAGATTTTGATCTCCACCCGATGCAAAATGAGGATCATGGGTCCTTGAGTTCATATTTTGATTATGGGGTAAAGGATTGGTCAACACAGCTAAGCCATATGCTATGAACCTCGAGGCATCTTCCATACGAGGGCACAAGTGAGTGAGGTGGTCATCCTTACACAATTTGTAAGAAAACTTAACCTTATGTTTAGACTGCTTGTCCCCCCCAGCATTGCGATCATTCTTGTCATTAAAATTGGCATTTTCATTCTTATTCCCACCCTTATGATTGTTTTTACCCTTTTTCTTATTCCTTCTGGGCTGCTAGTTGCACTTCTGGTCCGACGATTGCACGAAAAGTACACTCATCGTTTGGGTGGGTTGAGACAAAGTCGTGGCTTGTCCTGAAGTGGATTGATTGATAGACAATTGACTCACTTGTTTCACAACTGAATCTACAAGTTTGGCACTTGTACAACCCACAATTCCATCGACATGTGGTCTAGGCTTGATCTTGGGATCAAAACTAGAACGCGGAGTGTTAGGTATGATCTCATATAACAGTCCAGATTGAGCATAAATCAAATCCAATTCATGTGCCCTAATAATTACTTGTTCCTCGTTCTGCACTCCGAATGTAGAAACATCCTTCACCATGTAAGGTAGCAATGATTTAAGGAATCACTCAAGGAGAAACTCCAGCGGTATGAAAGCTTTAATCAACCTCTTCCGTCTACACCACTCTTGGATATGGTCCAAGATATGTGTGGCTTTGTCCTGCTGAAATGTCAACAAGAGTTTTGTACCAACGTCATAACGCACTGGTAGTTGAAAGTGATTAAGGAAATTCATAGCAAGGTCATCGAACAAAACGAATGACCCCCTCGGTAACTCTATGTACCATTTCGCTACAGACCCGGTGAGGGTGCGTTGAAATAGCCTTAAACGGATTGAGTCATTGTGTAATGAATTGGAAGAGCACCAAAGGTGAAAGGTAGTGGCATGTTCACTAGGATATTTTCCTAGTTTTCCCTCGAATTTGGGAATGTCTGAGGGAATTTTGTTAGGGACAGCTGGCCAAGCCGGGTCATGAGATACCGGATCATTAATTAATCTTGATAAGTCAGGTAAATTTAACGTTGAGAGGAAAGGGAGCCTAGGTTGAGTCAGTCTATGCCATGCTCCCTTATAGTTTTGGTTCATATAAGGCTGACTACTGTAAATAACATGGCCTTGGCCATAAGAATCATTATGATGTGGTGTACCTTGACTATGCGGTGCTACAAAGCCATAATTAGAGGAGTAAGCAGGTTGTTGATACCCGTACCCATAATTTTTATATCTCTATCCATACTGCAGTCCATAAGATTGTCCATGAGAAGCTCCATAAGATGTCCCATGGGATATCCCATGAGAAGCTCTATAAGTAGGGATATGGGGAACTCCTTGCGATGGACCATAAGATGATCCAGAAACAGGAATATGACCTCTCGATACAACAAGAGATACTTGACTCTGAGATACTATTGTGTGAGCAGTCACAGTATGAACATGACTAGTAGCAACATTTCGACCCGAAGGACCACGTGAATGCGAGGGAGGAAGGGTTGTCAAAAATGCATTTGAAGGAGTAGGAATTGACGATAAAGGGACATGTGAAGTGATATAGGTGGTATTCCCTATGGTCACTCGTCTTGGTTCTGGTATCCGCATATGACTACTAACACTAGGTCTAGGATGGGCATGTGAGGTATCTTCCACCACCACGATGGAAGGTGAAATGTGACTACTGCTCCCAAATATCTCCGCATGAAAAGGAATAGGAGTGCCCCCAGGCGTAGTTCTAGGTTCAATTTCTGACTCAGCATGATGTGTCAGATCATGTGTAGGGATATCAGGCATGCCATAACTAACATGACTAGTTCTTGTGGGTTCATGGTGACTCTCGTCGCCTGGAAACCAATACCGGCGACCTGTGAATGAGGGATCATAACCGAAATGTGAGGGTATGTCTGATGAAGGATCATATACATGAGTAGGATCTTCCTCTCCAACCTCTTGAGGTGGATAAGACATCTCAGGAATCTCATCCTCATGGTCTCCCATCATGTGTGAATCAATGTGAGAATTAATCCGCCCGGACTGTCTATTTCTCTCTCTCAAAGGAGAAGGAGATGTAGAAGGAAGAAGTCCTACTAAACGATGAGAACGGTGAAGTGCCGCACCCGAATCCACAATGACTCAAAAAATGAAAAAGACTCTTTCTAATTACGCAAACCCTAGGCAAACTAGCATGCACAGAGCATACACCTATACAATGTAAAGCCAAATCACAAGAAAACAAGGGTAGGATATGTGAGCTCCCGAATGAATCAGGTATGTCTCGCCTAGGAGAGTCTTGAGACTCCCATACACAACAAGTGAAGGTCTATAACCAATTATAGTGGCCCTCATCTTCAACACGTATAGTGACTGTGTTGTCCAACCCCTACCTGGCCAGGACACCTGCAAAATAACCTCTGCGAAGTACCCCCTCGATAACCTAGGTAAGGAAACTAAGGTCACCTCAATATAATCAATGCTCAAGCAAACAGTCGCAGGCTGGATTGACCGTAAGGGCAGGGTAGCAAAGCCCGAAACTCCCGAAAGAGCCCCTAGATACGAATACAATCCTGGAAATATCTCTGGCTACTCAGTTATGACCAGGGATCATCCCAATCATTAACCGCTCACACTGCCTCATGCTTAACTCCCTTGTAAGATGAGGATCCTAAGAAACACTAATTATACCAAGGAATTTCACACTCTCACCTGGACAGACAGATACATGTTTCGTTTAGTGGTCTTGGAGAATTTACTCACAATGAACTATTCCAAGACCCTAAAACCTAATATAGTTGGTGCACCCTATAAAAGAAAAGAGTGTAATTCATTTTATTATGCATTGATTTTAATTGGCGTATTACTCAAAAGGGAAAATGATCGTGCAACTAATGGTGTTATGATGAAACAAGAAGTAAAATGCACACCTAACAATCAATGCAAATACATTGTGTCAAATGAAAAACGGGGTATGTTACTACATGAAATGCAAAATTTTCCTTCAAATGAAAAATGCAATCATTCCTATATGAAAATATGACTAATACTTCTCCAAGCAAACCCAGTGCAAGTACCATGCAAAATGCAAGATGCAATGATGCATAATGATGCAAAGAAGCAAATATTTTTGTATTTTTTGAATTAAAAAGAGATAATAAAGCACAAGAATGACTCTACCACCCCCAGACTCTGCAAGCACTATCAAACAACACCCACACAAAGCACCAAGGTAAAAGAGACCTAATGCAGTAATCCCAAAACAAAAAATAGAAAATGTAATGACAAGAACATTCTTAAAAAATTCAACCTAAAAAGTGTCTTTGGTCAGAAACAGAGGTGTATATAGACTCTAGAAGCATCCAAGGAGACTCAGCAATCATCAAAACTCACCCAACAACACTTAATCTTCTCCTAAAAGGAAAAACTCAGGGCATACATGACTCTGTGCAGAAAACCCACATATATACATGAAAATCCCAGTAAAAACCGCGTGTACACGCGACTGTGAAGCAAAAACTCACGTACAGGAAGAAAAAGAGATAAAAAAGAAGGTAAAAAGACAAGCTGAGACAAAATTTACTCCTATTAGACACTACCAGGAAAACATGCCCCCAGACCCGACTCAGAAATAGAGAAATCAGAACAATTCAAGAACATTGAATGCCGATAAAAACCCCCAAAGGAAATGACTAGGAACTCCCCAGTATGGTCGCCAACTCTGTTACAGAGAAAAATTCCTATGGCTTGGGGTGCCACAACAGACAAGGTAACCGCAGAAATCAATCCTTTCTTGTATGCAAGAGAAACCAAATATATAACACTAAAGGATCTCAAAACATACCTTATTCCGGATGGTTGATGTAGATCCTCGTTGAGCTTTTCCATTCTCGCTTGTATTGATAATTTGCTCTCTCAACATTTAGCAAACAAGACAAGCATGCTATATAATCGTGTTAGACCTACTCTAGCATATATAATCAATAACATATAAGCATTTAAAAGCATCCATAGATTCAATACTCATTTAAATACACATTATTGGACAAGAAAAGATATTTCTATTAATAGAAATCAGAGATTACAATAGTGACAACCTCTATCGGCACGTCTGCAAATTGGAGAAACTGGGTCCTCCACCTGGGCCTCCACCACTTCAATCCTCCATCTCTTGATAGCAAGCTCACAAGAAAAGGAAAGCTTGGGAAGAACACAAAGGGATGCAGACTCAAGTATAAGCTCCGGCAACAATGGACTATAGTTTTCTGGCTCTTCAATTCCTCTCCTTTCAATGTATCCAAAGGGTTCCTTATATAGTGCTTCAATGGGGTAATGGAAGGTCAAATCTGAGCAATCTCAAGCAATATGGAAGGCCAAGAGACAAGTGACTCAGATCCACATCAAGGAAAACTCCAAAACTATTTGGCCTTTTGCACACATCCCGATGTATGCGGTTTTAAGGGTCAAATCCACGTATATACGCGAGAATAGGTTTAAAAGCTGCGTATAGCAAATAATACATGTTTTTAGGGATGATCTTGGAAACATGAAAGGTATAAAAATGTTCCATGGGGTCTAAAGAGTCTGCAGAGGGACAGGGAATGCCATAAAGGTGTGATCCACCATGTGTGGTAAAATCAGCTATAACAATAGGGGTTTGTTTGCAAGATGGTTTCAGTGATGGTTACTGATTAGAGAAGGTAGAGGATTTCAGAGAAATATTGGGAGCATCCCAATGGATTTGGTACCTAGTCTATGGGGTTCTTTTCTACCTCACATGGAGGATAACATCCCTAGTTGGAGCCACTTGTTAGCACTGTTTTTGTGCTAGGGAGTAAGAGAGGTATAAAACAATACAAAGAGAAATAAGGTTTGACAAGCAAAAAAGCAGTTAAAGGGAATTTGATTAAAAATGAAATATTTTATAATTAAGGAACAATTTATTCATTATAGATAAATTTTGTCAGAGAAGTGTGTTTTATGGAAAGTGGGAAAAGGTTATATTTTATAAAAATAAATGAAATTTATTTTTATAAATCCAAAAGGTAAATATGAATATTTTTCCGAAGGGTATATTTGGATAAAGTGCATGCAAACATGGGCTGATGCTCGAACCTGCCACATCAACAAACCAACCAAGTCAGCAAGCAAACGAATAAAATCATGCATCCACCTCATCAACACACTTCAGCAAAGTCCAAGAGCCAAGCTCATAATGATATTCTAACAACTTTGCTTTGTTCCTTGATATGTATTAAAAGAGTTAATGCATATAAATGGAAAGAAAACATGTACACTGGTTCATGTGGTATATTACCATAAAATTGGTTTTCAAAAAATATATACACATGATGTAAAACATATTGGAAATTATAAAGCACTTTCCATGTAAACACCAATTGAGTTAATAGTCAAACGAACTCGCCATCAAAGCTCATGCACCAAGATATAAATCAAAATAGGATCCATAACATATATCTATGTCTCTCTTGTAATGTGTTGAAGATGTACATCTTGTTTAATTATTTAATTGTATAATTGTTATTTCTCTCCGATCCTGTTTTTCTAACAGAACAATAATTACTCAATGTATGGTTTTGGAGTGTTCCATGGTATTTTTATATGGTATTTGATAAATGTGATTTTGGAACATGGTTTTCATTGTCCCATGGTATTGGAGATATCTCAAGCTATAAAATAAGCAAAGGAAAATGGAAAAGACGTGCTTATTGATTTGTTTGTTATGTGAGAAAATAATTAGCTTCATAAGTATTGGGTGATGCTCCCCTTGACAATAGTTGGGTGATGTACCACTTCTGCATCTAAGTAACCAAGGCATTGGTGAAGTGGAGTTGGGAATTTTGCTCTTCTCATTGATCTATATTGATCCAGTACTGATGATGGGTTTTGGTTGTACTTCATGATCATTGTTATATTATACATCTTTTTTAATGTAGTAGTCAATGATGTCGAAGGAGTTCAATAATGACAAAGGAATAACCAAGGACATGATGGTAGGGAAAACTCAGTGTAATGACAAATGAATAACCTAGGACATGATGACATGACATGTAGGATGAATTTGGCATAGATGAAATAAACATGTTATCTCCCATGCTCTGGATGCTTCACCTTCCAAGTTTCATGAAAGAATCCACCTTAGTTGACCTAATGTTTGAAAAACTATCAAAGGGTCAACACATATGTTCATAAGGACATTTTCAAACACCCACCAAATGCATTCTTTGTGTAAATTAATTCATCAAATGGAATGGGTCTATTATTTGGTGATATGTCTATCCATCCACAACTTTTAGTTTTCTTTCTGGTGGTCACATGTGCAAGAAGTAAACCTGCTAAAATGAGAAAAAACATGTTTTGACAAAGATAAACTCTGAAAATTTATCAAAGTGTTAAATACTAGAGATTAAGAGGACATTTTTAGATTAAAATCAATGAGGAGGATTGATCGATTCTCTGATCAATCAATTGAGTTTTAGAATGACCATGGTACAAGGTCATTGATCGAAAATCGATCGTTGTAAGGATCGATGGAGATACAAACACTAAATAGTGTTGTAAGTCTTACAGGGATGAACTGTTGAGGACGAGGAAAGGTAGATATCGATGGTCGGGATTGAATCCAACACAAGAAGATACAAGCTTGTTAATGTTTCAGGAAGAATTAGAACAATGCAAGTTGGATTAAACAATCGAAAGACTATGATCCAAGAATGATCATCAACAGTTGGGAAAGGATCCACAAAGTAAATGTGCACAGAAGATAACATTCCATAGTGGCAATGTGAAGTTCTATGTTTGATAGCCGATCAACAAATGCGGAAGATTCTGCAAGCAATCGATAGTTCATAGGAGTTGCAGAAAGATATTTGTGGGAGGATATTGTGGAAGCCCGTTTCGGAAATATTTGGAAGGCACATCCACAATCCGCAACCCAAATGTGGAAAGAACGTTGAGACCACATAATTGCGGAAGTCATTTTTGAGAATTTATGAAAATCAACCCCACAACTCGGAATTGCGGAAGGAAGGATTTCTTGTAGATTGCGGAAATATCGTTGCAGAAAGATAAATGCAGAAAGGTCATTGCAGAAGAGATTTGTGGAATTCATTTTTGAGAAATATGTCTAAGTGTTAAATACAGGACGTTGAAAGGTCATTTTCAAATTCCCACTAAAGGTTCCCCTTATGCCAATAAATTTGTCAAAAGGATTGTGAAGTATGCATACACATGGTGAAGAATTCCCACACAGATGGTTTGGGTATACCCACACAAGGAAGCAATGGATTTTTTGTCTACTTATACAAAGGAAGTATTGATATAGATAAAAATAAATAAAGGATGACATGAAAGCTATAGGTAGTGAAGAAACCATTTTAAACATGGAAGATACAAGAACAAACAACGAATTATATATGCAAGAATTCTATTTGTTGAAGAATGTCAGATTTGTTAAAATAAGATAATGACTGTAAAAATAGTGTATTATTTATTTAATAAACATAATTGAAGGGCGTGACTGACAAACTAAATAGAGCGTTATAAACAAAATTAGATTGATCAAGCGATATATTTAATGAAACGTTATTTGTAGCAGGGTATATAATTAACTGAAGCTGAGTGTAAACAAAAAGTTAATTAGTGAAAGGGTGTGATAATGAAAATTCATGTTCCAGAATGAAGAGGCATGATAAAATTGGAAGGACACATTTATTGAAAGGGTGTGATGTTGTAAAGACATGATAGAATATTTAAACATAAGCTTGTTTTGGAAGTTAGGTGACTATGTAGTGCAGATTTGTGTAGCAGCAACAACAGAAGATAGAGACCAAGGAAGTGATGAGAAACCAGTGACATAATTAAGAAGATATGGAAGTTTGATAAAAACATATTGGGGTGGAAGGGTGGTGCTAGGGAAAGCTACAAGACAACAAGGGGGTCGTAGCCACTTTCCAATAGAAGCTGGTGTATGAGGGTGTCGTAGCATCCTATTAGTTGTAGTTGACAAAATAGGGGTTCGTATCCTCCCTACAGTAGTAACTGGTAAATATGGTGTTGTTGCATCCTTGTCTGCAAGAGCAGGCATAAACTAGGGTGTTATATCATCCTTGTCTTTTGTAGCAGGCAGAAACCGGGGTGTTGTGGCATCCTTGTCTGTAGAAGTAGGCAAAAACCATTTATAAATATAATTTTGTAGTTATAGAAAGTGTTTGTGGTCTTCCCAATTGGGTTTCCATGATAAATTTGTTTTCTATGTATCTTGTTGATTATGTTTGTTATTTATTATTTTAAGTGGTTAAAATTGTTAAAAAGGCAACAAGACTAATTCACCCGCCTTCTCAATATTGTCCAATATTCTAACAATTGGTATCAGAGAAGGATCCTTCACTATAGTTCAATCACTGGAAGGAAGATCCTATTAAAAACCACTATGGATCAACAAGAAGGGTTAGCCAACACCAAACCTCCATTATTTACAGGAAATAATTATGAATAGTGGAGTGTAATAATGAAGTTCCATCTAATGTCTCTTGGATATAAAGTATGGAGGTCTGTTGAAAAAGAGTACAAAATACTAGATAACCTATCAACAGACTGAGATGAACTAGATCAATATGAAGCCAATGCTAAAGCCCTGAATGCAATCCTGTGTGGGTTAACAAATTTAGTATTTGTGAAATTCATGCATTGCAATACAACCATACATGCTTGGGAAAAGTTAAAAAATGTCTATGGAGCATCCAAAGTCAAACAATCCAAACTTCAGACATACAAAGGATAGTTTGAAATCCTACAAATGAAAGAGGAAGAAAATATTGTCAATGCTATTAGAGGGCTTGGAGGAAAAATAAAGGAGAGAGAAGTAGTTGACAAAGTACTAAGAACCCTGCCAATGAAGTATGACCCAAAGGTGTCCACTCTAGAAGAATGGTATGATCTTGAACTCATAACAATAGATTAACTACATGGGATCTTCACTGCCTATGAGATGAGAACAGGACAACATGGACCATCAAATAAAGAAGCAACATTTAAAGCCTAAAAAAATCCAACGAAGTCTGAAGCCTTATCCAAGAAACAATTAGAGAACCTAGATGATGAAGAAGCTCTTTTCATCAAGAAACTTGAGAGAGGTATTGGAAATTACAAAGGAAGTCTACCCTTGAAGTGTTTTAAATGTGGAAGGATTGGTCACTTTTCCCCAAAGTGTCCTTACCAAAAACAAGAAGACAATGATGATGATGAAGAAACTTGCCGTCATAAGAAAGATCAAAAGAGTAAGACCGTGTACAAGAAGAAATTTAAGAAAAAGAAGAAAAACTTATATTCCAAGGAAGACAATGAAGATGAAGAGATAAGTGAAGATGAAGAAATCTTATTCATGGGGATAGAAACTCAAGAAGATGATTCAGATGTAGAAGGATAGATGGACCTAAAGGCTGAACTCATAAGTGCCCTTGAAGAATTGAGAAATAGCAGAATGAAGAACAAATATTTGAAAGAACAATTGTCAAAATACCAAGAAGAGAAGAGATCAAAATAAGATAAAGTTAAGACCCTCCAAGAAGAGTTGCACAATTCAACACAACAAACAATGTCTAGCATGAAAGGGGCCAAGAGTTTAAAACAAGAAGTTGTAAAATTCAAGAGAGGAGTAGATAGGCTAAAAGATCAGTAGTTTGTTAGTGAAAAATTCAAGGAGAAAATAAAAAGATTCTGAAAGACTTGAAGCAGAAGTCATCCCTCTTAGGAATTAGAATCTTGATGAGAAATCCGTTCAATCAAAACTTGAGAACAACTAAAATATTTTAGATGATATCTTAAGTAGCCAAATACCATTAAGCAATAAATATGGATTAGAATATGACAAATAAAGGAAGCCAGGATATTCCTCTTTCATAAACCAAGATGAAAGAATCTATGTTGTTGCATTCAAGAAGGAAGAACGTAAGAAATATGCCCCTCTCTTACAAATAACATAAATGATTCCTAGAATACCAATGACAAGTACATATCAACAAATATTTTTAGGTCATTTCTACTCTGGTAATAACTTTGGACATAAATCCCCAAATTTCAAAGCATATGAAAAGTTTCGTGTCTGAATACACCCAAGCAACAAAAGAATTACAGGAAGACTAAATCCAATAATCAGAATTCTACCCAGATAAAAATTTTGAGAAGATATGAGAATGAAAATAGCCATTACAAGCAGAAAGATCAAAGATTCACTAAATATAAAAAGGCATTCTTTGGATATTTTCATTGATGTCATAAGTTTGGTCACAAGACTGCTTATTACAGAACCAAGGGAAAAGATCAAAGTTTGAGAAGGAAACAACACACACATACACACACATCAAATGATAGAAGACCAGTAAGCAGGGTACCTCATGGATAGATGTGGAGAAGAAATTCAGATTACAAAGACTCAGAAGAAACACAATTTTCAAACATCAGTGAAGTTTCCGAAGATGATGATGAGCATAATAGTGGCTATAGATAAAAATGACATCCATTATGAAGGAAAGCAAGATGAAGATGTAAAAGAATAAACCGATGGAGATGAAGATGATAATGGTTCATGCCTTTTTCTAAAATCTCTCATGACCTAGAAGAGAACCATAAAATTAGCATTAGAAGGGATGATATACTCAGGGGGAGTTAATATTAGAAAATTGTAATTGGTACTTGAAAAATATTAGTTGGTAAGAATAAAATAATGTTTTGAGGTTTCCATAAAAATAAGAAGAAGAAGATTCATAAGAAATACTTGGTAAAATATATCTTCCTCAAAGAGAAGAAGAAGTGTAGAAGTGACAAATTGAAAAAGAAGACTTTGCTAGAGACCATCCATGTGACAAAGTGAAGTAACATGAAATTATTAAAGTGTGTGATCCATAAAAACCATGAAGTATGTGATCCAAAAGTCATAACTAACTTAACAAAAGTTATTTTTATGGAATTAAAGACTCTTTAAAAGAAGAACAAGTTATACGATGCATCCTTAAAATAGAAATCAGGTATGGAAGGAAACTAAAGGTTGGCTGAAAGATATCAAAAGTAAAACTGATGATTATTAACTCTGTCACAAAAGGAAGGAAAGGATGACATGGGGAGGAATACTGATAGGGGGAGTCTATAAACTTAAGCATCCAGGTTTCTCATTTTAGAAGGGACAACCGTTAAAAAGGAGAAATATTGGAAATTCTATGTCAAATATGGTTACAAGCAAGGGCATAACGGGTTATCCTTTGTAATTGTTGTCAAAGGGGGAGAATGTTTAGATGTTGCCATCAATGCCAAAGGGGGAGAATATTGAATGTAGTTGTCATTGATTCCAAAGGATTTCAATAATGACATAGGAATAACCAAGGACATGATGGTAGGGAAAACTTAGTGTAATGACAAAGTAATAACATAGGACATGATGACATGGTGTGTAAGATGAATTTGGAATAGATGAAATCAACATGTTGCACCTCATGCTCGGGGTGCTTCACCTTCCAAGTCTGATGAAAGTAGGAATCCACCTTAGTTGACCTAAGCTTTTGAAAAAATGTCCAAGGGTCAACAGAGATGTTCATAAGGGCATTTTCAAATACCCAACAAATGCATTCTTTCTCTAAATTAATTCATCAAATGGCATGGGTTTGTTCTTTGGTGGTATGTCTATAATTGCATAATTGATGACTATGCAATTGATGAAATGGAATGTGGTTCTCCATGTTTCCTCGGGTGATCTCTTATTACCAATTATTTTACTTGAATATTATTGTAATTTACATTGTTAAATTAAAAATGTTCATCAACTGTAAAATGGTCATTATTATAGTTGTTTTTATTCATTGAGGCAAACTACTCAAAATGTATTTTTTTAGCTTTGTTTTTTAATTTTCATAAACATGCAAATTTTTATTTGATGGGTCCTAACGTGAAATTATTGCAACAGGAAAATATTTGTAGTATGTTGAAAGGTCTTTTGAAAGGTAAAGCAAAATAAGATAGTGCCAAGCTCCACAAATTAAGGTTAGTTGTACCAAAAAATTATAATTAGTATGGCAACATATCTTTGTTGCATGTACATTTTTCAAAAATACTCAGGGAAAATCTAATTGATCTTGCCTTCCTCACATTCTATTCATCAATCAAAACTCGAGGAATCCAGTTGCTAAGTTCACAAGGATATAGGCCCCGTTCAATTGTGATTTGAGCCTTAGCACTCTTCTTAAGTGATTTCATGTGTCAGTTCAACTTCCAACAAATTGGGAAGAAAAACATTAGTCTATCAATAATGGCAAAAGATCCATGAGCCAATGGATCCACAAGCCAAAGGAAAACCTCTTGTGGATGCCATTAATTCCCTATTGTTTCCCTTAGTTCTAGATTTTCTCATACTTGATCAAACAAAGGTCAATATCATACGCCCTGATTCACCTTCAACTCTCAATTTCCCTTTATAACTTATCTAGAGTCTAAGATTAATTGTGTCACCTTAAGTGCTAAAATATTTTATAAGCTTTATCATCTCTACTATTGTCCTTCAATATGTATATATACATGAAAATGGTGAATCTGGTACTTCTACAATGCTTATTATATTAGGGAGGTTGGAAGTAGATGACAACCCAAAGTATATCATATTTAAGACACCCTTGGAAAATGTTGTATAATTGTGGTGAAGAAGTCGCTTTGGAATTGAGATGGGGGTATAAACTCATAGCTGATTTTAATCTCATCCATAGGTATATCTAAAACCACAACTTCATAATAATGAACTTGCTTATAAGTAGATTTTACTTCATACTTATTCCCTTCAATGAAATTGAAGCAAATTCTTTGTGGATATGCAAAGAAACTTCTATTTGCTCGATCATTTAAATTTTCATCCATTTTCCAATTGCCTCCTTCCACTAACCAAAGTCCACCACCTAGTAGAAGACTGGCTTGTAGAATTTGTTCCATTGTTAATAAATTGAAAGCGATGATGAAAAACATAAAGTAGGTTGTATCTCTAGTTTAATGTATATTTCCTACTTCAAATAAGACTGAAAAGACTGTCAAGTTTTGTCAGTTACTGAAATGATAAACTTTATTCATGAAGAGATCATGATGATTACATCTCAGGACATATATCGATTGCATCAAATCATGCTAAGACATTTTGGATACAAATTTTAGATTACATAGAGTGTAGGTTAGATAAATCTCTTCGTATTTACAACAAATTTTGAAGAGATTATTTCAGACTATTCATTGTTAACTTGCACTCTCACCTCACAGCTAGACAGATAAGATATTGTAATATGAAGAAACAACTAAAAAATATTTTTTACCTTTGCATGGATGTCACAAAACAGAGTAAGAAGCACAACCCCATCTATAATGACATTTGGTATAATCACTTCCTTAGCTTTGTTCATTACCACAAAATTCCCATTTTTACTAGACTTTGTAGCCATATCTACATTGACACCATGTTGGCTATGTCCTTTATTTTCTAAATATGATGGTTTCTTTTCTTTCATGTCACTCTGATTTTGAGCAATGTTTTCCTTTCTAACTTGATTTTGTTCTCTTGGATTAGCTAGCTGAATTTGCAAATGTTGAATAGTTTGTAAATGGTATCTTTTTCATCTATGAGCTAAGCACACACTAAAAACAAGATATCAACAAACTTGAAAGTCCCTTATTCATTCTACCCTCTCATGACTTATATTAAGAAAAATGTATGGTGATAAGAGAAAGCATTATATAATAAAATGGGTTTAAACAAATCAGTTTCAATGGAAATATGAGAGGTCTTGTGTTCAAATATGGTAGATCCCCAAGGGTTTAGTGGCATTCAACAAATGTGAGAAAGTGCTAGGAGGGTTTCCCACAGAACATTTTAGATTTTGTGAGATGGTAATTTTGATAGATAGTTCACAAACAATCAAAATCCTTTCATGGAAAAAATCTCTCAAAGATAAAATCAAATTCAAAATTTCACTAAGTACTTCCTATATTTCACTAAGGATCTCTATACATCGTTTCTCCTTGGATGATATTTCCACTACTCTAACTAGAATGGAAAATGGATTTGATTAGTTTCTTTTTTTAATGGAGGAAACAATAGGAGCTTTCTGAACGAGACTTACCAGTAAGGTTTTCTAGATAGGATTCTTCAATAAGGAACATCAAATAATTACACTGATTTACAAAATTGTGTAGGTATTTCTCTCATATCAACAATAAGATATTTACAACCACTGGCCAAGAGAGAGGTCATAAGAGAGTGGCAACCATTGTACTAAAACTTGACTACATTAGTACAAGACAAATCTATACAGTTTTTTCAATCCTAAACCATTCATAATTTAAAGAGGGTTTGAAGTGACCATAACCTAACAAATCTCACTTGTACACAATAAAATGCAAAGAAATTTTGATTTCAATATAATAGAGGAAAGGATAGTGAGAAGTTTTATATGCCCCAAGATACTAGTGAAATTTTTTTATGTCATGAATGTGGCTTTGTATCTCCAATTTAATGTATATTTCCTACTTCAAATAAGACTGAAAAGAAGGGTTTAGTAAATATTTTAAAATTTCAACTTCACCTCTTCTACTGTTGCAAGGGTATGGGTCATTTCTATTACGTGATTTTCCTTTTGATGCAAATCTAGTTCTGTATATATGAGCAACTTAGGATAGGCTACAAGATAGTGGTATGCATTCTTGCCATTTTTTTCTTCTTGAATTACACTTCTCTTCTTCCATTTTGGTTACTATAACATGTAACGAGATCATGTGTTTCTTATGTATTCTGTGTTGAGAAGGTAGAGAAATCAATTGCATTATATTAATCTTTCCAACTATTATGCTTTGTCGTAAGTTCCAACCTTTATAGGTCTAGTTATTAGTGTAACATTAGATTTCTCATGTATAGCAATCTTATTGCTCAAGTTAATCTTGAGAGTCAGTGAAATATTTGCAACATGAGGCTGACTGTATTCATACTTCATAGGACTTGAAAGTTAGTTTTGTGAAGTTCACTTGCCTACATGGCCTACTATTTCCAATCACGACCATGTCAATAATATAGTAAGATAAATTTCCACGTTGATATGGTAGCACAAACCTTTTTATTTATTTAATTTCTTTGCATAAAATATAATCCACATTTGCTTAATTTACACATGGTTCAATGACAACAAACACATCACCTGTAGATATCAAGGGGTTTCTGTAAGAGAGGATTTAGTGTTGTATACTTTGGTCTCCAAGAATTCATTGACCAAACTGTATAGCATGGGTAGGATAATTTTTGGCTTTTTAGTTGAATTCTATGTTTTCTTAAATCCTAATTTTTTTTGTGTGAATTTTGTACAATAGATTTGATTGTTTTTTTCTTTGATATGAAAAAATTATTTCGCTAGAGGAATCAAGACATGCTTGTATAAATTGAGCACATAGATCTGTAAAAAAACACACAACTCACAAAATAGATCACACAATTTACTTAGCAATTGAAGAATCAAACAATGCAACAATGGCTTGCAACTGTGAATGCTTTCATTAATCAAAAAAGTAATTAGATAATAATTACAATGAATTACAATGGATAAATAGCCACAAGAAATTCGAATCCACATGAGGAAATTCGAATTGATTACACTCTACTTGACTGTAGGTAACTAATACCTTGTCTAAATCATTATCAGAGGACTCAATGGTTAACTAACCTTGTCGAAATCATCACCAAAGTTCATCGGAGTTCTAAAACACAACTCAAGTGTCTAATTCAGTGTTGATTGAGGCTAACTGACTGAGGTAGGTGAGAAATGTGCCTCGCCTGCATGCATCCATGCAAACCTAGTGCTAACTGAATGTAGAGGACTAGAACTGAATGTAACTGACTCCTAACTTAGCTTGACTAGTCACCAACTCAACTCAACTAACCTTGGTTGGTATCGGCACTCCCAGCGTCTCCCAAATTGTAGGGATTGGTCTAGGAGGCTCCTAAACTGATGCATATAAGTGCAATCACTGGTAGTAGGCCTCAATTAATGTTCCCCACACTTTAGTAACTGAAACATGTGCCCCAATTAGGCCAAGTGGAACTAATGGTGCTAGTGGCTAAAAATAGACTGGATGAACTTCTGATTTAGACTTGACTCCTAATTTAGACATATGACCAAATTGGACAAGGGAGGATTAATAATCTTAATACCCTCCCTGAATACTAACTTGGACAATCTATGGGCCCTGGTAACTAAGACCATAGGTCACCCATTACATCAAGTGAAGTAAAGTAACTGCTTAATACAAGGAGCTGGGGGAAAAAACACATGGGAAACCCCCCCCCCCTCTATCTACGCAGGTAGAATCAGGATTCAAGTTTGAAAAACTTGAAAATATGTTGCTACAATCTTCATCTCTGTGAGGTAGCGAAGCAGCATGCATGGTGTGTTGTGCATAGGTATTGTGGGGCCTAGCATGTAGACTTCTCCTTCTTCTCCAAAATTGATGATGGAAAGAAGGAGGAATGTAACCTTTGTCTCTTGCTGGATGAAGAGGTGTATGATCATATCTATTCTTCTGAATGTAGTGAGACTAGGCCCTTTCCATGTAGCATCTTACAGGGAGTCTATTGCGTCTCTCTGAACGAGGTAAGATTGCATGGCATAGCGCAAGGGTCTTTCCTTTCTAAGTGTCAGATGGATTTCCAGACATCTTCCTAGCTTCCAGTTTGGAAGTAGGGACTGAATCTAGATATGAATCACCCTGAATCTCAATCTCATAAACTAAAAGGATGGATCTGCAATACTAGTAGAAGCTGCAAAAGAAGCAGATGAAATGATTTTACCTTCCCTTGCAAGTGGTTGCTGAGAGTGCATTGGTTCTGAAGGAGGCATGAAATGTGAGAACTCATATGATTTTGACGAATTATTTGCAACACCTTTCTCTATGATGTTCCTAGTAGAGATATATGTGATCTCTACTGAGTCATGACCAAAGATCACTCGCTTTGGAGAGCCAATATGGGTCATCTAGTAGACATATAATAGGTTTGAAGTTAGGGAGAGAACAAATAGCACATCTTTGAATCTTCCATGTTCAAGCTTGATAGATCCCTTCCCTTTTGTTTGGACTTTATTGTTATTGCCCATCTAAATAATAGGACCACAAAAGGACTGAAAAGAAGAGAATGATTCTATGGATCCATCCATATGGTTGGAAGCTCCAAAATCAATGAGGAAGACATGTGCTGATGAGCAGCAAGCCTTATGTGCATGGCCTTTCCTTTGGTATTCTTTATATTCTTCTTCATAGTCATCCTTCCTTGCACTAGTAGGTGTAGAAATGTTATGTTTCTTCAAAAGAAGAGCCATTTCATCAAGTTGTCTTATCATACAGGATATTTTTGAATGAAATCCCCTTCTACAGTAATAGCAGAGGACCTTACCTTTGCCATTCTTCTTGCTTCTCTTCGAACCTCAAGGCTCATTTGACTACTCTTTCTTCACATGAGACTTATCTCTTTGCTTTCCTTTATCATTCGCTCCCTTAGGTCCTCCTGAAACCAGTGATCGATCTCTGAAAGATAGAATGATCCCCATTTGGATCAACTTGTCATGCTCATAAGTGAGAGGTACAATGAAATCATCAAGAGTGGGCATCTTCCAATTTGGAGTAGTGATCCTCACCGATTGAAAAGTTGACACAAAGACTGAGTAGTATGCACTGAGTTTTGAGAGAATGGAAAGAATGAGCTGATCATCCTCCTTCTCCACCTTGCATTACTTCAATTGGTATATCAGGTTTTGAATTTTGTGAAAAATTCATTCAGTGATTCGAAGTTGGATGGTTTAATAGAGATTAGTTCATTTTCTAGTTGATGGACCCTCATCTCATCCTGCTTATCAAATAAGCAAGCAAGCTTGTCCCAAATATCCTTCGGAGTCTTCAATCCTTGGATGTGGAATCGAAGATCTCTAGAAACTGAGGAGAATAAGTATCCATGAGCTTCATCAAGCCTGTTCAAGTATTTTTCTTTGTTGTGATTCAGAATTGGCACCGCCTCTGTTTCTTCTATGAGTCTAAAGAGATTCTTGGTGTGGAGCAGTACCTCCATGTCTTCCTTCCACTAGTGATAGTTGAAGGGAGTGAGAGGCTCTACTAAATGAGCCATTTTGAATGCAGTAAGGAGGACTGAGATGTTGTAGCGAATGCAGTGATAAGAAAGGGATGCTTGTAGCAAATGCTGTGAGAAGTGTTGATAATATGTCACACAATCAAACATACAAAGTAAGGTCGACAGTCTACACTTTTGGAATTTCCTTCACACCTAGTATAGTTGATCAAGAAATCTTGATCAACAATTTTCTAACTTGGGATATTAAGTGGTAAATTCTCTACTTCTGGTGCAGTACTGGAAGGAGCAATTTTTCTCAAAAAAATGATCCAGCTGGAGATCTGAGGAGGAGAGGTGCCTTGTCCGCTGAGGCTTTGATACCATATAAATTGAGCATATAGATCTATAAACAGACACACAACTCACAAAATAGATCACACAATTTACTCAGCAATTGAAGAATGAAACAGTGCAAAAATGGCTTGCAACTGTGAATGTTTTTCTTCGATCAAAAAGGTAATTAGATAATAATTACAATGAAGTACAATGGCTAAATAGCCACAAGCAATTCGAATCCACATGAGGAAATTCAAATTGATTACACTCTACTTGACTGTAGGTAACTAAGACCTTGTCTAAATCATTATCAGAGGACTCAATGGTTAACTGACCTTGTCTAAATCATCATCGGAGTTCATCAGAGTTCTAAAACACAACTCAAGTGTCTAATTCAGTGTTGACTGAGGTAGGTGAGAAATGTGCCTCTCCTGCATGCAGCCATGAAAAACTAGCGCTATGTTGGAGCAGGGTCCCGTAGCTACAGAAGAAGCTGTCAGTTTAGCGGATAGACAGTTTTGGTGGAGAGAAGATAAGGTAGAGCTACGACGCCGTAGCATGTTTCCAGCTATAGATCAGAGCCGGAAACCATGACTGTTGGGACAGAAAAGTCAAAGGAGACGATGGTACCTGAGCGGCCGAGAAGAGAGAGCTTACCCACTGCATTGAAGGCAGCGGCGGAAGACAGGAGGGCTCAGCTACCCTCATAAAGGGTAAGAAGCAACGAGGCCAAGGTATTGAAGACGAAGGACAGAAGCGGGAAGCAGTGCATAGTACCCATGATCAGTGCCGGGAAGCATGGAAGACCGCAGAGAGCTGTGGTGTGACGAAAAGCGACTACCTCAAGTACAGATATGCCGACTGTCACTAGTTAGGGTTTTGGGTTACTGTTGGGATAGGCCCATAGTGTTGTAATGGCGAGACCTTCGGGCGGCCTATAAAGGGATGTATTTTTGTATTGTAAAGGGTTGTTGGTCATTTTCTTGGTTGATTGGAAAATTGTATAAGGTTAGACAATAGTTGGTCAGTTGTATAGGAGCCAAGCTCTGGATATGTTATTAGCTGTAGTTATCTTACTGTAACCAGTAGCTGGCTCATTGAGCATGCATGTAACGATCCGCAGGGATCGACAGAGAGGGAAGAGTATATTGTAAGAGGTGAAATATAGAGAAGAGAAGAGATCTAAGAGAGAAGGGCTCTAGGATGTGTGCAGAGTTACCCAGAAGATCTCGAGCTGCATATGCGGTGCAGCAGAACTGTGTTTACCTTCCCCTGAGCTATAATAGAAACACAGTTCTGTGGACGTAACTTCCATCCTGGAGGTGAACCACGTTAAAATCGAGTGTTGTGTGATTGATTTATGTGTTGTGTTTATTTGTTGCATGTATCAGTTATTTCATGAACCTTTCTTACAGTTAATGTATGTATGTGCTATTCAGTTACAGCACTATAGAAATAACTGCAGGTAGAAATCCTTAAGAACTTTGTATAAGAGTCTACCTATGTTTCAGTTCTTATAATTAAGAGTCGCAGAGGTAAGCAATCTTGTATTTTTAGCCCCATAAGTCGGAGCAAGTAGCACTAAGTACGCAGAGCTGCAGTAATAGCATATCGCAGGGAGGCGATATCGCACCAGCAGAGAAGCTGCGGTGCACTGCGGTTGAAGATCTAGCGTAGGAGAGACTTACATGCGGTCCGAGGCACGACGATGTGATAAGGGTTGGAGTCATCGCGAGTAAGAGGAAGTGTGCATCGCGCAGAGAGAAATCTCGCAGGCTAGAAGAGCTGCGAGACACCCAGGCTACCACAGAACCTGGTCGAAGACACTTGAGTCTTTGGCCAACCCATTAGGATCACTTCAGGTGAGACTTCAGGCCGCTCTGCGGTCTGTCGCCGAAAGGGCTAGTGAGCTAGGGGTGTTGTTGGTTAAATACAGTAAACCCGGGTCTGCCCATAGCGACCAATAAATGGTTCCGTTGTCGGTTTTGAACAAACTGAGCATTGATGTTCTGGTGGCGGCCTACTAGAGATGAACTCAATGAGTGGGTTTGGTCTAAGGAGAAAGATTTTGACGAACGAGAGAAAAAGAGTCCTAGACTGAGTACAGAGGCATGGTTACAAAAACATATCGTTATAGACCTGCATGCGATATTTTTTGCAACCTTTGAAAACGAGCTTTACGACTGGTTATCAAATTTGACTAATACAAGCATATTCAAGAAGAAAATAAACATTATCTAGACACCGGAGCCGATTCAGATCGTGAAGAACCTTGATAATCCCATTACAAGAGCAGTAGACTTCTGGCTTGCGAGTGTGCTAGAAGGCTTCGTCACAGAGTTTGCAGTTGACCAGAGAAAAAGCTTCAGCGACGCTGAGCGCTACTTCTTCAAAGGATATCGCGGTAAGTACCTAAAATCTTTAAACTTGTCCATTAAGATGTTATTATATGAAAAAGGAACAATGGATCTAGTTTCAGACGAATAAGTAAAGATAGTAATGTCACAAGAGTTTCAAAGTGATTTTGATGACATTGGATGTACACGTAGTGGAAAGAGATATAAAGTAGATTTCAGATCTCCCATAATTGAAGACAGTTCAGATAATACTAGACAACAGAGTCATAGTACCAGAGAAGGAACAGAGGGGGGTATCCCTTACCACCCTTACACCC
The DNA here is from genome assembly GCA_001517045.1 of Pseudotsuga menziesii. Classification (NCBI taxonomy): domain Eukaryota; kingdom Viridiplantae; phylum Streptophyta; class Pinopsida; order Pinales; family Pinaceae; genus Pseudotsuga; species Pseudotsuga menziesii. The sequence goes on from LPNX010736080.1 coordinate 92,952, forward strand.
CACAGAAACAGACCGGGACTCAGAAAAATCCTGTAGGAACTCCATCCAGTAGCTCGCAGACAGTACCTACTACCGCTACATCACCTCCAGCTGCACCACTGAGTGGTAGTAACACATCAAATCAACATCCATCGTGTAGAAATAGAATGGGGGATGATATGAAGCTACCTATATTTAAGGGTACAAGGGAAGAGGACCCAGAGCAGCATTGGTTTCTCTGTGAAGCCATGTGGACCATTAAAACCATCAATAACGATAATATTAAACTTGTACAGTTGGTCACCACACTAAGAGATCGAGCCTTAACATGGTATATGAAGTATTCCACAGTACCCAGAACACTTGTCCAGATCAAGACCGCCATGATTAAAGAGTTTAAGAAACCTAAGTTTGAGTCACAGTCCATTACAGAGCTCAAGGACATCAAACAGTTACCTACAGAGTCGGTGTGGGACTTTTATCAGAAATTCAAAGCCCTTATAGACCAAGTCAGCTTTGAGTTTGCGCCAGAGCAGCATAAGGAATGGTTTATTGCAGCGCTGCTCCCTCACATCAGACTACCGTTAATGCAGCAGAAACTCCAGATGCAGGATGACGTGTTGGAGATGGCGATGAAACTAGAGGCTTCACCTCTAGCGAAAACTAGCACATGTATGACAAATCTGCAAAACCAGTTGGCTAATCTCACGTTACAGTTGCATGAACTTAAGAAAGGGAAAGAGGTTGTGCAAGACATATGGTGCGTAAGGTGTAAATCAAAAGGCCATACTAAAGACAACTGTCCAGTCTTTGTAGAATACCTAGCAACAGGGGCTCCTAACCCCTTACCACAGACCCACGGGCCGTGGTGTGAAATATGCAAAAGACGAGGACTTCTACCTCAGCAGTGCCCTCTACTTCAGAAGTACGTGCAGACACCTAAGAACTTATACTGCGTCTTCTACAATTCTGTAGGCCATGACAAACACGATTGTCGAGCCTATGATCTCATGGTCGGGAGCAAGCAAGACATGTACAGAGTCCAATCAAAAACACAGGGTCCAGCAGCAGGACCACAACATGATCTGTATTATGGTGGCCGTGGAGGAGGATTCAGAGGATGAGGACGTGGAGGAGGCTTTGGCCGTGGAGAAGGATTTGGTCGTGGTCGCGGACCAGTTACTTGCTAAAACTGTGGAGTTGTAGGACATTACGCTTGGGAATGTCAGAGTCCCACCACCACTTGTAACTATTGTAAATCTTATGATCATACTATAGAGGAATGTCCTACCTTGATAGCTAAGATCAGGGAACCTAAGCCAGCAGTACACCAGAACATCCAGCTTATTGCTGCTGAGCGGGAAGAGCCAGAACCAAGAGTCAACATTGTGACTTGCAGCGGTGTTTCCACCAGTGGGACATCGTAGGATATTGGAGAAAACACAGGTCAAGAGTGGGTGCGCAGAGCTCCTAACAAAGCAACACCAATTGACCTGCAGAAGAACAAATAGACATTTCAGGAAGCTAAAAATTCCTTGATGACCCTATGCAATCAAGGTCGCAGGTACCACCGCCTAGGGGCGTACCGCAGCAAGCACCTTGTGGCGTTAGCCCTGTATAGATATCGCAGGCTACCACATCGGGCACATGCGACGAGGACGAGATGACAGGAATTGTACAATCCTTCCTGCGGAGTTGTTTAAAACTCGTGAGAAATGAGCAAGCTATCGGAGAACTTCAACACATCATATATCAGTGTCAGCCATCTTCTTCCGTGAGCAGTACACAGCGTGTTGTTCATAATATTACAGGACATACAAGAACAGGAAGAGAGATGTGACTCACGGCACAGGTTGGAGAATTCGAAATGGATGAGGTGATCCTAGATCTAGGATTAGACGTAAATTTTTTGACTAAGCAGACATGGAAACAGATGGGTAGCCCTAAGTTAGTTAGATCGCCTATCCATCTGAGATTAGCTAATCAGCAGCGGGTATCACCCCTGTGTCGATTACTGCAGATGCCAGTTGACATTGACGGAGTTCGCAGCTTTGCGGACTTTGAAGTTATAGAAATCATTGGCGATAGTAGACCATATCCAGCACTACTAGGCATTGATTGGGAGATCGGTAACATGGCCGTTATCGACGAAAAGAGAAGACAAATGACCTTTGAGGACGCGCCGATCCAGGTCATCGCACCGTTGGATCCTTTTCAGGGTCCTAGATATATTGAACCTATCCAAGCAAAGGAAGAGGCACGTAACATAGAGAGTCTCTATCAGATGACTATGAACCAGAGAGACTACATCAATCCGACCGTAGAAGGGAACATTAGTTGGCAATGCGACAGCTCATGCACATCAGATTCAGATGTTGGTCTAGAGAACTGGCAGAACAGACTTCACGAAGTCTCAGCACACAGATGCGCGTACTTGACTAAGTCACTACGATGGATTGGCACAGAGATCAATGAGATTCCATCATTTCATGGTCTAACGGATATCCAGGACTTTCTCAAGCAGTTTGAACAACAAATTCCTCATGAGCAGAGGATCGCAGCTATGGAACTTGCAATAAGAGCCACACCTGCAAGATGGTGGTATGCACATAAAGAGAATATCGCATCATGGGATGATATTAAGAGACTTATGGCGATCAGATTTTCTATCGACAGAGAGTATGTCCAGCAGAAATATACAGGAGAAAGCGACCCCAGGTCACATATTCATACATGTGAACAGAATTGGTCGGACATTCCTGAGGATGAATGGATTCACCGATTCATTCACACTTTGGACACAGTTCCAAGTAACTGGTACACAGAGACTGAACTGCACAAGGGAACAACTACATGGCCACTTATGATAGACAGCTTTCTACTCACCTTCACGTTTGAATCTGAGTACCCAAGTGTTGACCAGGCCCTAGATATAATAAAGATCAAGATATTTGAGGATTGTACCTCATCAGTACAGACTCAGACTGAGTGGGCCATTTAGTTAAAAGATGCGCTTGAGTGCTATAACTTTGAAGCAGAACCAGAGGATGGGGATGAGGATCCTCGCAATACTAACATTCCGGAGTCAGAAGGGACTCGCGATGTTGAGGGACCACAATTAGAAATTCCATCAATCACAGAGCCCATCAAGATTAAAAATATCAATATCGGCACAGACACAGAACCAAAATTTGCCTCTATTGGAGACTATTGGAACGATGAAACAGTCGGACAGATTGCAGACTTGCTACATGACTATCAGGACCTATTTCCCACCAAGTTCACAGAGATGAAGGGAATAGTCGGAGACCTGGGAGTAATGAGGATACCATTGAAGGAGAATGCTCGGCCAGTCAAGCAGCGTCCATATAGATTAAATCCGCGCTATAAAGAAAAAGTTAAGGATGAAATTGATAAGATGCTAGCGGCAGGCATCATTGAGCCCGTACAAGAGAGTGAATGGGTTAGTCCCATGGTCATACAAGAAAAGAAAACTAAATGAGACATCAGGATCTGTGTCAATCTGCGTAAATTCAACGATGCATCGCTTCATGATCCATTTCCGACACCGTTCACTGATGAGGTGTTAGACAACGTTGGAGGATAGGAGGTATACTCCTTCACTGATGGCTTTTCAGGCTATCACAAGATCAAAATCCATCCAGAAGATCAAATCCAAGACCACCTTTGCAACAGAATGGGGCTCCTTCCAGTATACGGTAATTCCCTTTGGTCTTAAGAATGCACCAGCTATCTTTTCTAGAGTAGTAGTTGCTGTATTTAAAGAATACATCCATAAATTCCTAGGAGTTTATTTTGATGATTGGACTGTATTTGGATTAATTGACAAGCACATATGAGACTTAAGACTGATGCTAGAGAAATGTAGGCAGTACCAGATTTCTCTAAACTTGAAGAAATGTATATTCTGTGCGCCATTTGGTATTCTGTCGGGTCACATTGTTTGCAGACAAGGCTTGATGGTAGATCCCGCAAAGATCACCATCATTGTAAATCTTCCAGCACCCAACTCAGTCAAGCAATTGAGGACAGTACTTGGTCATACCGGGTACTACAAAAATTTCATCAAGGGCTATGCAAAGATCACAACACCGATGGAGAAATTGTTAAAGAAAGATATAAAATTCCTATGGAATGAGGAATGTCAGCAGAGTCTAGACACACTTAAAGAGAAGATGGTTACAGCACCCATCTGAGTATTTCCAGACTGGACTAAGTTGTTTCATGTACATGTGGATGCATCTGGCATCGCACTAGGGGTTGTTTTAACGCAACCAAGAGAAGGGGATATCGATCATCCTATCACATACTCCAGCAGAAAGCTATCGACAGCAGAAAAGAACTACACCACGACAGAAAGAGAAGGCCTAGCTATGGTGTATGCACTACAGAAGTTCAGGCACTACCTATTGGGTGCCTCGTTCAAGATGTTTACTGATCATTCCGCATTGAAGTACCTGGTCAATAAGCCAGTGTTAGGGGGGAGAATCTGCAGATGGTTACTCCTCTTTCAAGAGTATGATTTTGAAATCATTGTGAAACCTGGAAGATTGAACGCTGGACCTGATCATCTGTCGAGGATAGACTTAGGAGAAGAGTCGAGTAACCTAGAGGACAATTTGCCGGATGCGCAGTTGTTTTCTATCCAGATCACAGACGACTACTATGCCGATATCATTCACTTTCTCACTACAGGATTAGCACCTGATGAGTTTACTAAGCATCAAAAGAAGCAGTTAGTTGTTAAAGCAGCAGAATTCACACTGATCGCAGGACAATTATACAAGTTAGGTCCAGATGAAGTCATGCGCAGATGTGTGATGCCGCATGAAAAAGACACTATCATCAGAGAGGCACATTCAAGAACCGCAGGAGGTCATTTCACAGGAAAGTCGACTGTGCAGAAAATCCTAGCTGGAGGATTATGGTGGCCTACGTTGCACAAGGACACTAAGGACTTTTGCAGATGCTGCAATATCTGCCAGAGGGTAGGAAAACGCTCACGACGAGATGAAATGCCACTGCGACCGCAAGTTATGCTACGCGCATTTGACAAGTGGGCTATAGACTTTGTGGGTCCTATCAACCCACCAGGAAAACGCACTGGTACGAGATACATCATCACTGGCACAGAGTACCTCACCAGGTGGGCAGAAGCCAAAGCAGTAAAAAATTGTGATGCTGCTACAGCCGCAGAGTTTCTTTTTGAAAACATCATCAATAGATTTGGATGCCCAGTAGTTTTGATGAGCAATCAAGGTACACACTTCTTAAACCACACTATTGAGGCCTTGACATAAGAATTTCAGATTCAGCACCATAAGAGCACTCCCTACCACCCACAGGCTAATGGTACGATGGAGGCCTTTAATAAGATTTTAGAAAACACTCTTACAAAGATCTGCAACAACCAAAGGAATGATTGGGACCTCAGAGTTAACGATGTATTATGGGCATATAGGACCACATGCAAGAAACTTACAGGACATACACCTTTCAGTTTGGTGTATGGACAGGAGGCTGTTATGCCCATGGATTATATTCTTCCCAGTTTAAGAATCACTCAGATCACCGGGATGGTTGATACAGACACAGTGGATGAAAGGCTCGCACAACTGCTTGCCTTAGAGGAAGACAGATTCATCATCGGCTTCCATCAGAAAGTGCAGAAGGCACGAGAAAAAGCTTGGCATGACAGACACATTAAGAGTAAGACCTTTCATATTGGAGACCTAGTACTCCTCTACGACAGTAAGTTTATTAAGTTTCTAGGGAAGTTCAAGACGCATTGGCTGGGGCCATATCAAATACAGCAAGTTACAGAGGGAGGTGCCATTCAGCTCAGCAAACTGGATGGGGAGCTTCTTCCCACATTGATCAATGGTAGTAGGCTTAAGCTTTATAGTGACAGCCACCCCACCTCTCAGCCCTAACTTAGAGTCGCAAGTCGTGCATATGTCCATTGTAGTTGAAAGGAGGCATCGCACCGGGAATTATTCTACACCAGCAGGTATTCTAAATATGAGGAATCGCATAAGGACGGTTCATTTTGCGCAAGTCATCAGTGGCCTGCGAGTAAAATAAAAAATAAAAAATAAAAAAACGGTTAAGTTTGTTTTGAGCAGAGGATGTGGTGTTGCATCGCAGCAAGGCGATGTCTCTCTATGCCACGTACTCGCTTTCGCAAGGAAACAGAGGGCTAGTCAAGTCGCCTTCTGACAGGCAGTTAATGAAGAAATGACCAGTATATCTTACCGTGGATTTGATAGCAGTGTAATCAATTTTTCCAGATTTGGTAAATCTTCGACGAGACCGGCGCCTGTACACACACACTTCGAGGGAAATTTGATCAGATTTCAGCATTTATTGAGGATCGGATGACGGGTGTGGTCTCGTCCATGCAATTAATACGACCGACGGGTTCAGTCTAGATGACCGTTGCGTCCGGGATTATCGTCTTCGGCATAAAAGCAGAAATTATTCATTCGGGAGGGTTACATTTGCAAGAATTCAAGAGCCGAGAGTTATAGAGTGCATCGATCAGTTTCCTTGTGTAGAACTAATCCCGTTACAGAGTGCTATGATTTCCAGATATTGCTGCCATTGCACGTCCAGCGTTTTACACCGAGTGGGTTCTGTCCGAGGAGGAACCTATAGAAGCAATTTTGGAAAGGTTTGAACGTAGTGGCCTTCCATCTACTATGACAACGCCATCTAAGGGTGTCCTGCCAAGTTCGTCACAAACCAGAGAACCGCCGAAAACGAGGAGCCACTCTCAGATAATAGAAGGATCCAGTTCGAAGCCGGAGGAAGAAGTTCATAGTGCAATAGATTACATCATGCCACGAGTTGAAGGTGAACCAGAGGTAAAAATTCCCAAGAGTGCTAATTTTATTGTTCCCATACCACCGATTGATTCTCGAGTAAAGGAAAATGGAGACCTATTAGGATATGCCACTGTTGCTAAATTTATAGATTATAACCTGGGAGATGCTAAGACATATCCTCAGTTCCGACCGGATCAATATCTTACGATCCAGAAGAACCCAAGGACAGGTAGAGATGAATATGTTCCCATGGCACATGTCCATATTCTTGAGCGGTCAGGCCTGCTCAATTTGTTTAGGCTACCTCATTTTGGACGAGGTGCTGAGGTTAATGCCGTGGTGCGCGTCCTACTTTCTTGTGTACATGGAGGTTACCTCTGGCTAGGTAACAGGGTCGACCTAAACGTCGAATTGATACACCGCATCACCGGGTTGTCCAAGAATGGTAAAGACCCCGAGATCAAGATAGAAAGGAAGACCAAGGATTCCAAACTACCACCATCCCTAGTTGCCAAGTATAAGCTCCAGAGGGGAGAACGGGCTTATGACATTGCAAGCTTAACAGACGATACACTCAAATTTACAGCTAGTCTACTTGCAGGCAGACTGTTAACCAAGGTTAGGCCAAAGGAAGTCATAGGATCAGTAATTAACCTTGTCATACAAGTTGCAGAGGGGGAATAGTTCAATTTGTCTTTATTTTTATTAAATATGCTTCAGGCAGATTGTTTGGCAGCCCAGGATGAAGCAACCCACCCTTTCCATTTCTCATGGCTGCTTATTTTATGTGCATTCATCAGCTGGAAGGAGCCTCCCCATAACCAATTTCCACAGCTAGCAAGTGGCGCGCCCAGAGGCGTGCGCTATGCCAACTTATGGGAGAGCAACAGCCAAGCAAAGAAAAAGGTTAATATGATAGTATTCTATGAATAATATAAGCTGTTGAAGAAAACCATCCCAGAGACACCATGAATCAGCACATAAATTGTGGACATATATGATAACCAGCTTAATTTTATGGCAGACAGCCATAGAATCTATCTGAGGCCAAAAAGATCTAGAAGGGATGATTGGGATAATGGCTGGTTCAGGATGATAGCAAAGGATGTTGAAGGCATCGTCAAGGACTTTGATGATGAGTGGAAGCAAGCATTCGAGGATACCACACCACTACCATCAGATACCACCCAGACAGATCCATCAGACAAAGGCAAAGACAAAGTGGGGACCCAGACGCAGGATACAGCACAAGTGCCACTACCAGGAGAACAGAAGAAAGACTCACAGCAAGTGCCACCAGAGGCACAGACGACAAAGGATTGAGAAGAAGAGATACCATAGATACCGAAGAAGAAAAAGTGGAAAGTCACAAAACCACCTTCGAAGACTGCACTGACAGAGGATGATTATGAACTCATTGCAACAAGAATGCATGACACCTTGAAGGACTCATTTGAGGCGATGCAGACATCGCAGGAAAAAATACAGAGCGCGGTAGAAAAGCAGCTTCTGGACTTAAAAGCAATTACTGAGAAGACTACTATGATACAGGTTCCGCCCGTAAAGGCGACTGCAGGAGAAAGCTCAACACAGTCGATTTCTCGTGAGAAAATCCTGGCAACGGATCGCATAAACATAGTTTTGATACCACTAGGGAGCATTCGGTTCCCTGCGTCAATGATGAATGCACCAAAATAGTTTAGGTAGCCCGTTGATGTTAACCTTGCAGAGTTCCACATTGACCAGTTACAGATGATCCAGCAGTAGCTAAGCGCAGAGCTCAGAGGAAGAGAGCTCGCAACTTATAAACAGAACACGCAGCTGAAGCAATAGAATGCAGCACTCACCACTAGCTATCAGAAAAAGGCAGATGAGTTAAAAACATATCAAGAAAGAGATCAGAATCTCTCTCAAGTCTTACAGAGCATTGCATTGGAGTTGCCCCAATGTAATATTGAGTTCGCCTTGCCTATCCAGCAGAAGGTAAGGATAGTTGCAGACAGAGCAAAGGCTCTAGAGGAAACAGTCACTAGGATGAAAGAAATGGTGGCCAATATGGAGGAATACCACAAAGCGCAGATTACTGAGCTCGAGGCTAGACCACCAGGCACCCCCCAGGAAGACAAGGAAGCCAGAGTAGAGGCCTTCCGACTCACTTCCGTACAGATACAATCCCGCATAGACGATGCACTATCAATGCTAGCCGATGCAACGAGCGCATGGTCGAAGTTAGATGAGCCCCCGGAGAAAGTAGAAATACAGCAAAGTATTCATCAGATAGAGAATACCACAACAGCAATGAGGGAAGAAATCAAGAGCTTAGCAGCTCTTCAGAAGATGAGAAAGACGAAGGAGATGAACCGCTTGCAGCAGGAAGTGCAGCGGTTGAGAGCACAGGAGATACACATCAATGACCTGCTTCAACCATATCAGGAGTAAATCACAGAGATAGTCGATACGGTTGAGCAGAAAGTTAGGGAGTTCACGTCCACCAGAAATGAAATTGAGTTAACAGAGGACTCCAGTATTAGTCAAGCTATGCTTGACTTGGCACAGGAGCATGTCGAAGCTATGGAGAAAGAAGTCACAGGACTTTGGGATAAGTTTCAATGGACTTCACAGGAAGCCAAGGAGAAGCTACAGCAGGAGAAGCCCGCTGGTGGGGGCTGGGGGACGAGCCACAAGTAAGTGTTAGGGGACTGTTGGAGCAGGGTCCTGTAGCTACAGAAGAAGCTGCCAGTTTAGCAGATAGACAGTTTTGGTGGAGAGAAGATAAGGTAGAGCTATGACGCCGTAGCATGTTTCCAGCTGCAGATCAGAGCTGGAAACCATGACTGTTGGGACAGAAAAGTCAAAGGAGACGACGGTACCTGAGCGGCTGAGAAGAGAGAGCTTACCCACTGCATTGAAGGCAGCAGCAGAAGACAGGAGGGCTCAGCTACCCTCATAAAGGGGAAGAATCAATGAGGCCGAGGTATTGAAGACGAAGGATAGAAGCAGGAAGCGGTGCACAGTACCCATGATCAGTGCCGGGAAGCATGGAAGACTGCAGAGAGCTGTGGTGTGACGTAAAGCGGCTACCTCAAGTACAGATATGCCGACTGTCACTAGTTAGGGTTTTGGGTTACTTTTGGGACAAGCCCACAGTGTTGTAATGGCGAGACCTTCGGGTCGCCTATAAAGGGATGTATTTTTGTATTGTAAAGGGTTGTTGGTCATTTTCTTGGTTGATTGGAAAATTGTATAAGGTTAGACAATAGTTGGTCAGTTGTATAGGAGCCAAGCTCTGGTTCTGTTATTAGCTGTAGTTATCTTACTGTAACTAGTAGCTGGCTCATTGAGCATGCATGTAACAATACGTAGGGATCGACAGAGAGGGAAGAGTATATTGTAAGAGGTGCAATATAGAGAAGAGAAGAGATCTAAGAGAGAAGGGCTCCAGGCTGTGTGCGGAGTTACCCAGAAGATCTCGAGCTGCATATGCGGTGCAGCAGAACTGTGTTTACCTTCCCCTGAGCTATAATAGAAACACAGTTCTGTGGACGTAACTTCCATCCTGGAGGTGAACCACGTTAAAATCGAGTGTTGTGTGATTGATTTATGTGTTGTGTTTATTTTTTGCATGTATCAGTTATTTCATGAACCTTGCTTACAGTTAATGTATGTAAGCGCTATTCAGTTACAGCACTATAGAAATAACTGCAAGTTGAAATCCTTAAGAACTTTGTATAAGAGTCTACCTATGTTTCAGTTCTTATAATTAAGAGTCGCAAAGGTAAGCGGCCTTGTATGTTGAGCCCCGTAAGTCGGAGCAAGTAGCACTAAGTATGCAGAGCCGCAGTAATAGGATATCGCAGGGAGGTGATATCGCGCCAGCAGAGAAGCTTTGGTGCGTTGCGGTTGAATATCTAGTGTAGGAGAGAGTTACATGCGGTCCGATGCACGGCGATGCGATAAGGGTTGGAGTCATCGCGAGTAAGAGGAAGTGTGCATCGCGCAGAGAGAAATCTCGCAGGCTAGAAGAGCTGCGAGACACCCAGGCTGCCACAGAACCTTGTCGAAGACACTTGAGTCTTTGGCCAACCCATTAGGATCACTTCGGGTGAGACTTTAGGCCGCTCTGCGATCTGTCGCCGAAAGGGCCAGTGAGCTAGGGGTGTTGTTGGTTAAATATAGTAAACTCGGGTCTGCCCATAGCGAACAACACACTAAATGAATGTAACTGACTCCTAACTTAGCTTGACTAGTCACCAACTCAAATCAACTAACCTTGGTTGGTATCGACACTCCTAGTGTCTCCTAAATTGTAGGGATTGGTCTAGGAGGCTCCTAAACTAATGCATGTAAGTGCAATCAGTGGCAGTAGGCATCAATTAGTTTTCCCCACACTTTAGTAGCTGAAACATGTTCCCCAATTAGGCCAAGTGGACCCAATGGTGCTAGTGACTAAAAATAGACTAGATAGACTCCTGATTTAGACATGACTCCTAATTTTTGCGCCAAGAGGTGCTCTACAACCCAATATGGGGGAGATCTTGTAACATGATGTAACATTAGTAATGTTTGTAACATGTCAGCAAAAAATAATAGTGATAGTGAATATTATGGGAGAGATCTTGTAACTTGATGTAACGTTAGTAACGTTTGTAACATGTCAGCAAAAAATAATAGTGATGGTGAATATTATGGGAGAGATCTTGTAACATGATGTAAAGTTTGTAACGTTTGTAACATGTCAGCAAAAAATGATAGTGAAAGTGAATATTATGGGAGAGATCTTGTAACGTGATGTAACGTTTGTAATATTGAAGTAACTAATGTAAAAAGTAGTAAATATTTTGTCGGCCTAGGATATGTAAAAAGTAGTAAAGATTTGATCCCTCTCGGTGCTTGATAGAGCCTAGAATTTGGATCTATGCTGGTTTAGACATATGACCAAATTGGACAAGGGAGGATTAATAATCTAATAGCTTGGGCTATTATATGGGCATGAAATTATAGGGAAACAATATTGATTTGGAAAAGTGAAGCAATTCCTTGATTCAACATGATTTTGGCTTACTACTTTGCTTAATGATATTAATGAGATTGGGTATGGAAACATCTCACCTCATGGCGATATTTTAATTCAATATTTGGTTAGTAAAACATATGGTTTTGGTTATTTAGTTGATAGCAATAGATCATATCTATTTGTGAGAAAAACATTAATGCCTAAGCTTGTTTTTTTTCTCTTTAATTTATTATTGATGATAAAATGCCTTTGTGATAAGAATCACACTATGTTTATTTATCTCTTATTTAGATTCAGCTTTGCTAGTTAAATGACAAAATGGGGAAATTATTTGAGTAGGAAAATCATTTCCAATGATTCCTAGGATTTGTGCATGGTTGTGATGGGTCATAAAATGAAATGGTTGAAGAGTAGGAAACCCCTTATTGTACTATATTTTCCATTTAAAACTTCCTTGTACCAAAACATGGTAACGGAAATCATGTTTATCCCTTGTTGGGCATTCTTGTCTACATGCTATTTCATTGAAGAATTTTGTTGTGTTTTGAGATTTCATATCCATTTAGGAAGGGACATCGTCTGTTTATTTTTGAGAGATTTTGTGTTTATAGATGTACTTGTAAAAATCAATTGGTTGGGGAAATTTAAAGACCATGTTTGCATCAATTGTATATGCCATTACTTGGGCATGGTTGTAGCTAACTATTTATGCCATTATTTTATTTTGTATATGCTCTACCATTTATGCCATTATTTGCATATGGATGAAGCAAACGCTAATGGTCATATTTATCCTTTCTCATCATGTATGTACTCTCTAAGGCATCCAAAACTTCCACATTTGTAACTCAATTCCTACCTATACTAGAATGGGAGAAGTGTGTCAGACACCCATACTCCTCTTCTTGTTGTGATCCAACCCCATCATCATAAACGTATATTATTCATTGGATTGTTCATGGATTGATTTGATGTCACTCTTACTATTTTTGGACAACTAGGTGTACTTTTGGATGCTATGGTTATTTATGGTAGTTGGATCCACGGAAAAGAAAACAAAGAGACTGAAAACCTCACGTTGAACTTGTCTCTTAAAATTTTTCTCACCAAATATCCTTAGTTAAAGCTTGGATGGGAACTCCCACATCTCTAACCTTGACTTTTACAAATTAATATCACATATGTTTATATCCTTAATGTCAAACCCCAATTCATAAAATAATAATAAATGGAATCTAAAATCCCTAGACATAGGGTGCTTCTCTTTAGTGTGCTTTTAGGGATTGATTAAATCACAAGGTAACACGTGTCACATTTCCCTTTGTTCTGGAAGCTCCACATATGTGACTTAAGCCTTGATCAATGTGTAGTGCCTCATAAAATCCCCATCAAACATGCGTGAATTGTCCCTTTTAGGTGGGAATCCCTCCTTTAGGGGCTAGATCGATTATATGATCCATAAGTATTGTTATTTTATTATCCTGACTTAAGCCATAGTCATGTTTGATTATCATCAAGCCATAAACCATGTCGTAGACATCTACTGAAGAAGGGTGTTCATATTCTATGGTTCCCTTGATGTGCATATGATCCATTAATTTGGTCCTGGAAAAGTTTCCATCAATCCATCAATGATCTTCCACACATTATTTCTTGCCTAGGATGATGATAAGTGCTCAAGCAAGATAGAACAAGCTGCATGGCCTCCAAGTGCCTCATGCACTCTGTAACTAACACAAAACTTCAAGGATATTCTGTTGTTCTTGTGAGATAAGAAAGGGCCATGAAAATGAAAAATGGAGCATGCATTTCAAAGGGTAACAATCAACAACAAACCTAATCAAATCGAACATTCCATCTGGTATTGGGCTTAAATAAGGGTTTTGTTCTAAATCATTTTGTTATTATAGATACAGAAAGGATAAATCAACATCATATTTGGTATGTAAGCATAGAAATGTTGTGATATTCATCAGTCAGTAGAGTTGCATGCAAATATCCTAGTTATTTTTCAAAACCATTTTAGAATTTATGAAGGACAAGGTTAAGTTGATTTTATGCCTTAAAACGTTTCTTTATCTTGATGGTACATATGTGTCTATCCTTGAGTTCAAAAGTTTTGATTACTATTTGTAGACTATTATTGTATAATCTAAGGTGATTTTAACTCAATTCTTGATTATGTTATCTAGCGAACTCCTCAGCTTCTGCTAATGTGCTAGACAAGTGCAAAGTACAATCCAAAGCAAACCAAAAATCCGAAGACTTGAATATCTAAAATATTTTATTCTCCAGATCAACTGATTAATATCATTTGTAGTTCTTCTGTGTTTTTCTGCTTATTATTTTTTTTTAACTCTATTGTTTGATGTGAGTCATGAATTTGCAATTTGGATTTATTTCTTTTACCAACAAAGACTTTTTTTATAGTGAGTTTATACTACCATTGCATGGTCAAACTGCTGACCAAAATCAAAATTATGTAGGGATATACTAGTGAAACTTGATGATTCCTAATTGTGTTCTGGTATGCATATTGTGATTAGGATCTCATCCTAAAATCATTGCGAGAGAAACCACTTTAAACTACCAAGTTTACAGATGATTGGATTTGTTTCATATCTATAACCAGTGTTCTTTCAGGGTGTTGCCATTGTATGAGGCTTGTCCATTTTTGCATAAAAACTTACTAAAGATAGGTGGTTGGATTTAAATATGTTATAATCCTACAACTCGATCCTAATACAATCACAAACACTGGAATTACGTTTTCGTGAATTTTTTCTATGTCTATACTCACTTTTCTTCATGTGTATCATTTTTGTCTATTGTTTCAGGAAATTGGAATTACAAGTCACTACTATTGAAAAGCTAAAGTTTTCGTTTTTTTTTTCTTTTTGCATGAAGGGATGATGGCTTTGGCTTAGACCTAGAGAACATAATGTTTATGGAATCTATTTGGATCTCTATCCAGGTATGATATATTAATTTTGTGCATGCATATAGACAAATATTTGCATATGTGCTCTCAATGAAGCAATTGTATCCTTTTAGGAAAAAAAGCATACATATTACAAAGATATCAGTGGAATGGGGTGATAGTGGGAACTATCACCTCCAAAATTTGCAAGATCAAGGTAGGTGAGAAACTCAACCAAAATGATACTTGATTAAGTGACCCCTTCTTTTATTTGAACACTAGATGGAACTGTATGATAAAGGAAACCCATTTTAGGTGACACTATTCCAGAAACTTAGATTGTGAACTGAGAGATATCAATGAATCGTAATTGTATGGAGCATAGTAAAAACATAATATTGGGATTCACACATTATTTTAATGCTTATATACATGAATGATTCTAGAGGTATGTTTCCATTTATATCTATTATGTTTTGGTCTCATTTACAATTTGCATGCTTTAAACAGGTTATGGTGTTGTGCTTTATGGTTTTACTATTGAGGATGAGTCTTTTATAGGCATGGTGCAATCCTTCTTGATGGAGTTGTCCTGGGAAAAAATGATATGGTTGTAGTTGGATCACTTGTGACACATAATGATAGAATACCCTATGAAGAGGTAGCATCTTTACTTCTACATCATAGGATGAAAGATACATTGAATTGGTATAACTTATGTTATTATTGTGATATTTTTTTTATTCTAGGATGTTACTGCAACTTTAAAAAGACTCAAATTGGCCTTGTAACCCAACCTAATGTAAAATGTTCCGAGGGATTCATATCCAGTTTTAAATTGTGCTAATGGAAAGGTTGTGTTTAATACATTTTATTTTGTCTAAAGAATGGTTGGGCACTTTACATGCCCAAAACAAGGATGATTGGGAACAAAGGTCACAGAATTTATCGCTTCCATGTCATTTCACCTACTATTAATTTATTGGCCAATAACATAATTAGTCAATAGTAGATATTTTTGGCTCATAATTACAAAATTAACCATGACTTATGCTTGCCATCATAAGTCAAGCATAAGTCAAGGGAAAATTATATTATGTGTTCAATACACAATAAATCAAAGGGCATGATGTAAGGCTATAACAAATTACCAGATATCATGAGGACATAATGCCTATTTGAATAGGGTATTTGGGATTTTTTGCTAACAATAAAAAAGGCCAAAGTGTGATATTTTTTTGTTAATAAGAGGGAACCTTTTCTATTACTATTGAAACTGAAGTCTGTTATTTACAATCTCCTGACTCCTAAAACATGGAGTCAAGCAATGGTCCGGCAACCATAAGAGAAAAGCAAACAAAATGGACCAAATAGTGTAATGCAAAAGCATGAGAGCTACCCAGCCTCTAAACCGAAGAACCCTTACATGACTAGAAGCCAAAAATAGTGAATTAAAAGAATACATAAAGATAAACAGAGAGATAAACACCAGCAAGAATAACAGGACCCGAGGCAAGACGAAGGATAATGTCACATGGTGGATTATGCCTCCTCTGTGGAAACGTTGCTAGTTTCCCCAGCCGCATTGATGGCTTCCACGTCCTCAATGTTCCTCTATCAGTGCTAAAAAGGAGGCGCGGCTAACTACAGCAGACTTCTCATATGAACCAGGTTGCTTTTAGCATCCTCCTTGAAAGTGCCAACAATTATTCTTACCAATTATGTAAAGATCTCCCTCTCATTCATAGAGCGTGAGAGACTAAATTTGAGATGCCAATAATTAGACATGACTACCTCACACCCAAGCTTCAACATGAAATCCCCATAAATATCCGTCTCCATCACGATAATAGAACATTGGATGTTCTCTAGTGTCTCTTGGTTGAACAAGGTTTCCCATTCCTCTTCTTCATTACCACTTCCCTATGAAGCCATGTTAAACAAACAACCTGAAACTCTGGTGGATTGTTGCATCTTGCGCAAGCGCTTCCTTGTTATGCCTTTCATGAGAGTACTCACCAGGATTTACTCAAGCCCGCGCAGTAGTGCTTCTCCCATACAGTCTGCAAAATGTTGAGTGTTATGTTTTTCCTTTGTTCCTTGCTAAAATAGTTACTTGGATGCCAACATAGTACTCCTCCAATGCAGAACCAGGTATGCATAGACATGGATGAAGGATGGCTTGAGATTTTTTCCTAAGCAGAAATGAAATGTGAAGAGATGTCGGGATCCATTGCGTAATGTAGGATCGAATGACCGTGATAATTCCCATGCATGACCGTATGAACCTTGTGTTCTCTGCGGGTTTTATCATCCTTACAATCCTTGCGTATATCTCCAACAATATTAAGCATGCAAGAGGTCATGAAATGGGTAGACATATGTCCCCTCATGCACCTTCCCATCCTTGTGTTCACCCATCGTCACCTAAAAGTTTGAATATTATGTTGAAGATGACAAATAAAAACACCATTTTTTTTTATAAATTTAAATGGGGTCATTGGTTTTCTGACTTTTTCAGAGTGGAATTTTCATCGGATATCCATCCAATCCGACGACTATGCTACACTACTGACGCATTAGTCATCGATTATCTGACTGATAGGATGTAAGAGTCGTCGGTTTTATGACATTTTCGGAGTGGCATTTGTCATCTAATATCCATCAAATCTGGCGACTGTACTAAACTACCAATGCCTTAAGTCCATTAGTGATCTGACAGGTATTAAGTAGGTTTGTCGAATTCCATATTGGAGTGACTCGTCGCATATTCGACAGATATAAAGGAGAGGTCATCGATTTTTCAACGGGTCTGGAGTGCCCTTTGACGTCGTTTTTTGACAACTGGGTGTCTAAAATCCAATGAGTGTATTTATTTGTCAGAATTGACGTGAAATTCCACCGACGTTTTAAAAGAAATCAAATTGTTGAATTACCGACATCAATATGTCAAAAATCAGACATTTAGACCATAGGAATTTGTGGTCAAATTCACTTGTGGGTGAATTAAATTTTCTTACAAACTCATCATACTGCAAGCATTTTATCTCTACTATTGAGGTTTCTTCCTTAATAAGTCTAAGTTCTGACTCACCTAGAACTTCACTAACACCAATCGATTCGAAATAACCGTCTGTATCAAGTCTCCTCCTTTGAGTTGGTGGTGGAGGATGCATTGTAAAATATGGAGGAAGGTTTTGCAACCTTTTGGACCTACGAAGAGGTCGATCCTCCACAACTAAATATTTGACCAAGACACCCAAAGGCCAAATAAGTAGAAACAAACCAAATAGCACACTAAAAATATCCTAAGTAACACAGACACACCGGATAAAAGATACACCTTCTAAAGGAAATCTTGGGATGATTAGGGCCCAAGTCCAACCAGTGAAGCTCAAAGGATGGTTACTTGGAATCTCATGAAGATTTATCTGGGTGAAAGCATGGAATCACCCAAACGCCCTCCCAAATTATCAACCAATGTTACCTTCCAAGTCTTTCCTAGGTGTACTGGAAATAGACTTCCAACACCACCTGTGTAAGTGTTAGAAAATAGGACCGCAGAGCAATAATAGATATACAGTTAAATCAATAAACAAGATGCAAAACACATTAAAATATTACAGAGAAACACAGATATAACGTGGTTCACCCAAACGATGGGCTACGTCCACAAAGAAATTGCCAGTCCTTTTATTACAGTCCAAAAAGATGAAGGGATATACCCTGCATCAAAACTGTTGCACTTCCTCTTCACGCTCTCATAGTCTCTCTTCAAATACAATACAATACCATACTTAGTCGTTTTACAATGCTTTCTTTTATAGGGGAAATACAATGGGAAAATTCTAGGGTTAAACCAATACCATGGGTCCGCAATACTGTTGGCCAACACACATCCCAAAGAAATTTCTTGGGGGCTCCACCCTCGAACCCCCGTTTCTCGGGGGCGCTGCCCCCGAACCCCCGTGTCTCGGGGGTCTTGCCCCTGAACCCCCTTTTTTGGGGTGATGCCCCTGAACCCTTGTGTCTCGGGGGTGTTTCCCCTAAACCCCCTTTTTTGGGGCACTACCCCAAACCCAAAGGTAGGGGGAATGAGTGTATAGTACTCCTGGGTTACAATCACAACTAAATAATATCTCTGGATCTAGAATATTAGGCTCCACAACCAACAATCTCCCACTTGGAGACTGATCACAGCAACTCCACTGCTACTGCACTTGCTGGACTATGCTCTGGACCTTGGATTTGGAAAATTTCTTCTTTTCACCTTCATGCTTGAAGGCCAATAGAAACCAAGCAGGAACTTAGTTTCTCTTTGGTTACTCCCTTTGTCAACATGTCTACAGGATTCTGGCTAGTGTGTATCTTTTCTAGTTTTAACAGTTCTTCATCTAGAACAAATCTTATGAAGTGGTACTTGAGTTGTATATGTTTAGTCCTCAAATGAAAGGATAAGTTCTTTGCAAGATGAATGGAACTCTGGCTGTCACTATATAGCCTACTATTCTCCTGCTTCTTACCCAATTCTTCCATGAACCTCTGCAACCAAATCATCTCCTTACTAGCCTTTGTAGCAAAAACATACTCTGCTTTCATTGTTGAAAGTGCAACAACCTGTTGCAGTTTTGAAATCCAACTTATTGTTGTTCCACCTACAGTAAACACATACCCTATGGTGCTCCTCCTACTGTCTTTATCACCAACCATATATGCATCAACATATCCCTGTAGAACAGTGTCTGAACCTCCAAAACATAATGCATGAGAAGTGGTACCTCTCAAATACCTGAGAATCCACTGTACTGCTTTCCAGTGCTCTTTACCTGGATTATTCATATACCTACTCACAACTCCCACTACATGTGCAATATCTGGTCTTGTGCACACCATGGCATACATCAAGCTCCCAACCGCTGATGAATAGGTAATCTTGGACATGAAATCTATATCTTCATGTGTCTATGGACACATATCCTTACTTAGTTTGAAATGGCTCACCAAAGGTGTACTGACTGGTTTTGCATTCTACATTCTAAACCTCTGCAACACCTTTTCTATGTACTCACCTTGAGATAATGTCAATTTTTTATTTTCCTCTCTTGTTATTCTCATACCAAGGATTTGCTTTACAGCACCCAAATCCTTCATCGCAAATGATTTAGCTAGTTTTCTTTTAAGCACATTTATATCCTGCATGTTAGACCCTGCAACAAGCATGTCATCCAGATACAATAACAAGATAATATATCTTCCATTATCTAGCCTCTTGAAATAAACACAGTGGTCAGAATGACATCTATCATAACCTTGTTTTGTCATAAACTTATCAAATTTTAAATACCACTGCCTTGGAGCTTGGTTCAAGCCATACAAGCTCTTCTTCAACCTGCAAACCAAATTCTCCTTCCCTTTGACCTCATACCCTTGTGGCTGCTGCATATAAATATCTTCCTCCAAATCCCCATGGAGAAAGGTCGTTTTTACATCTAACTGTTCAAGATGCAAATCTTCTACCGCCACTAGACTTAAAATAGTTCTAATTGAAGTCATTTTAACAACAGGAGAAAATATTTCATCAAAGTCTATACCTTTCTTTTGTGCAAACCCCTTTACAACAAGTCTAGCCTTGTATTGCTTCTTTCCTCTATCTTCTTCCTTCAACCTGTAAACCCATTTATTCTACAATGCTCTTCTTTCTGCAGGCAACTTAACTAGATCTCAAGTCTGGTTTCTTACCAATGAGTCCATCTCCTCATCCATGCCTTGCTACCACTTCTTTCTTGTTTCTACCTGCATTGCTTCTTCAAAACATTATGGTTCACCAGAATCAGTCATCAATAAATAATACAGTGAAGGAGAGAATCGTTCAACGAGTCTACTTAACCTGGTATACTTTCTTACAGTTGTAGGAGTTTCAGGTACCTGCTGCTGCTCTTGATTTTCTGGTGCTTTTGGAACTTCATTTTCTTTGATTCACTACTACATTTCGACCAAAAATCCGACGGCCGTATTGTCGGATTTTCGACACTTCCCTGTCGCATGTACGACACTATGATTTTTTTTTAAGCGTCAGAAACTTGTCATCGGTTATCCGACATCTTTCGAAACCGTCGGTTAAGCGACACCTCAGTCTACCGTCGGTTAAACGTAAAGCGTCGGTTATCTGACATCTACTTCATATTAAATTTTAAAAAAATTCCCTGCAGGTCATCGCTTAACCGACGGATTGTAAAACCTACACGTTGGTTAAACGACGGGAAAAAAAAAATTTATAAAAAAATCTCCTAGAAGGTGTCGCTTAAGCGACGGAGTATGAAACCGAAACATCGATTAAGCGACGGGAAAAAAATATTTTATAAAAAAAATCTCTTAGCAGATGTCGCTTAGGCGACGGTTTGGAATGTTTTTTTAAAATTGCCGTCGCTTAAGCGACGGATAGGAATGTTTTTAAAAAAAAATAGAAATGCATTTTATGGTAAAACCCCACAGAATGATTTATATGATTCAGACCCGACCCTCTTGTTCTGTCTTCTTGAGTACCCCACCTCTGTCTTAAGCGACGGATAGGAATGTTTTAAAAAAAAAATAGAAATGCATTTTATGGTAAAACCCCACGGAATGATTTATATGATTCAGACCCGACCCTCTTGTTCTGTCTTCTTGAGTACCCCACCTCTGTTTGGTCTTTATTTATGCATTTTATTCCGTATTCCCCTCTCAAGCAACTCGTACTAAGAAAACTGGAATCGCTTTAAATCCCAAGTATTGAGTTGACTTCCATCCACCAGAACCTGGCAGTCAAAGCAGAGCTACACTCAACGGTTATTTATGTAAACGTGTTCTTCGTTTGTACTTACTATTCACTGTTGAGGGTTGTAAAACCAGGATCTGAAACTTACAATCAGAAATACAAGTTGTGTAGCACATATATCAACAATACTTAGAATTACAACCAACCAGCATTGATCGTGGGACTAGTACAGTGGTACTGTTGACAAGTGGTTGATGAAAGCCTTAAAAACCAAATTTACATAACCAGTCTGCTCAGAAATCAGTCAAAATCTTGCTTGGAACATTACACTGTATTTTGTCATCAAAATACAATCTAAACTTTAACTTGATTTTGCCCTTCAAGAAAATATAACCTTTTTTAAGGTCCACAAAATTTGATTCTCTCGCTTATTACTGCCAACTGCCCAAACTACATGGTATTTGTGGTATGCAACTATGTACTTTGGAACAGATTATTACTGAAAATTTTGCATCGTATGGACATTGTAAACTTTCAAATTAATGAAAAATACCTTTTTAGATTTAGTGTTTGTTTTAGTTTTTTCAAATCAAATCCCATGTTTTTCCCTAATTCCAAGTCAACTCTTACTCTTTGCCCTCATAGTAAAATATCTTATTTAAAAATTTTAAATATTTGGTGTATTTTTCATGTTTTTAACTTCTTAAGTCTACTCTTTCTCTTTGACCACACCAAGTCATTCTTACTCTGGAAGACTGGTAAAAGAAAAAAATTTAACACAGAAGAGCAGGGCCTATCATTTTCATGGTCTGACAAAGTTTCTATGGCAGTAAATCTTTTGTTTCAAATTCAAGCCCAAGTTCAAGTATTCAAGTTCAAGTGTTTGATGAAAGCCTTAAAAACCAAATTTACATAACCAGTCTGCTCAGAAATCAGTCAAAATCTTGCTTGGAACATTACACTGTATTTTGTCATCAAAATACAATATAAACTTTAACTTGATTTTGCCCTTTAAGAAAATATAACCTTTTTTAAGGTCCACAAAATTTGATTCTCTCACTTATTACTGCTAACTGCCCAAACTACATGGCATTTGTGGTATGCAACTATGTACTTTGGAACAGATTATTACTGAAAATTTTGCATCGTATGGACATTGTAAACTTTCAAATTAATGAAAAATACATTTTTAGATTTAGTGTTTGTTTTAGTTTCTTCAAATCAAATCCCATGTTTTTCCCTAATTCCAAGTCAACTCTTACTCTTTGCCCTCACAGTAAAATATCTTATTTAAAAATTTTAAATATTTGGTGTATTTTTCATGTTTTTAACTTCTTAAGTCTACTCTTTCTCTTTGACCACACCAAGTCATTCTCTGAGTCATAGCCTGGTAACTTTTCTCTAAAAGTCTGGAAACTTTACTCTTGAAGACTGGTAAAAGAAAAAAATTTAACACAGAAGAGCAGGGCCTATCATTTTCATGGTCTGACAAAGTTTCTATGGCAGTAAATCTTTTGTTTCAAATTCAAGCCCAAGTTCAAGTATTCTTGCCAGACTTTAGGCATCTCCTACAACAGATGGAATACTGGGGCAAGGCCTGTGTACTATGAGCCATGTCTTGCTTGAGCAGTCCAGATTACAGTCGTGGGCACCTTCTTGTGTTCCTTTGGCCATTTTAGAAGCAACAAAGCCACCTGAAGATCATCACCAATCACAACCCAAAGGCTCATATAGAATTCATAAGAAATCTCATCCAAGCCTATGGATTGTCCCTCATCCATATACTCTAAAGCCTCACAAAGCCCATCTGTATCCAAGCGTCAAAATAGTAAAGGCTGCTCAAATTTTCAGACTTCAATAAGAGCAATGGGCCCAATGAGTCCGTTGGCCTCATCTCTAGTGACATCAAAATTGCATGGAATATAGATTCTTCGGAAGTGGGTCAAGAAAATTTCTTTTATTTATCCCCATCCTTTGTCTGGAATCTGAACTCCATCATGATCACTAAGAACCATGATTGATTCATATGCCTGTTCACATTTCCAGTACTGACAATGTATCATTGCGGTGTCATCCCCCTCTTTGTCCTAGTTAAATTCATCTATTGCAGAGGCATTCAACAATGGTGCTGAGTAAAAAGTGCATGGTAAGGTAAATGTTAATGCTTCTGGCAATGCATCTGCCAGCATGTAATTTCGTCTATCACAGAGGCATCCAACTATGTTAAATCATTAACAATTCAAATTTCCAGAAAAACAGTTTCTCATAACCAGTCCTTTCCATTCTAATCAGAAATACAAGCAAACCAAAAACAAGAGATATGCCCTATTTTTTCCAGAAAGGTAAGACAAGGATGTGGTGTTCAATCCAAAACAGTGGTATTTATTAGATCTTTAGAATATTATAACTCATTCAATTATAACTCATTCAAGACTACGCTACGCTTTCCTTTCCCAAGCTCTGTCCTTTCCTCAATATGTGGTTCCTCATACTTGTCTTTCAGCAAGCTATCCCAATATTGGGCTCTTTCTGCAGCAGTGACTTCTGCACATTTGCGATCTGCCTCTGCTTGCTTTCTTGCCTCTTCAGCCTCTTCTTCATCTACATACTCAAAATTTGCCACCTGCAAAAATTGTCACAAGCAAAAATGCAGATTAGTATTCCTTTAACAAACCCTTATTCAATGCCTTGGATGTATAACTCTGGCAGTGCAAATTTGCAAAACAATTAAGAAAACAAAGTCTATAACTTGAATCAAACTGCCAAACTGACAACAAAGTCTATAACAGTA
>LPNX010736080.1:121704-137494 GCA_001517045.1 Pseudotsuga menziesii
GAAAATGCCATCTGTGGAACATACAATTTTTATATTTAATAAAAGGTTATAACCTTTTTCCAAGAATAAAAATAGAGTAAACAATAAGTGAATACAAAAGTACAACCTCCAGCTCTAAACAAAAATGGCAAATACAAATAAACAACCACGGTACAATAAATGTGAACTCTTATACACATAAATATGCCATATTTCATTCTCACTTAAGGAATTTTATGTACCACTACTCGTTTTATTGTTACATGTTTCAAAATTACCAAAGTTTCTGTCAGGAAAAGTAAGCAAGTTGTTAAGTAATATATAGAAATGAATATATAACTACATTTAGCATTTGCATCGAACTAGAGCAATGGTGGATAATGGCACAACACAAGACAAATTTTTGAAGAGAAATTTAATAACAACAAGAAATTATAGCCCATATTATGGTCATAAATTTCTAACTAAAATAGAAGCAATGAGTCTTGATGGTGGATGCATGGAACCTGAACAAAATTTTTCTGAGCTCCTCGTTGCATGGTTTCCCATCACATGTTCATCCAGGGATTCATCTACTTTGGCTTCATGGCTGGAAAAAATGCTGCTAGGATATACTGCTCAATCAGCTGTGGGTAATTTGCCAACAAGAGTCTCTAATTCAGTAAGAGATTCAGCTATTGCTTTCATCAATGCTCTGGTGTCACCTCATCTGATTCAAAATCAAGAGAACTTTGTGATCACATTCTTGATGCATTGCTTGTGGGTCTAGAGAAGGCATTCCTGTCATTTGATGTTCCTACTGCGGAAGCATACTTCAATTTTGTAGTTCAGTTGGCAAATGGTGAGTCCACAATAAAGCCTATTATCAAGCGGGCAATTGATATGGTGGTCAAGTTGTCTGCCGATGAAACCCATCTAGAGGCTTTGAAGTTTGTCTTGGGTTTTCTGGTTTCTGCACTGGGTTCGTATGGTGCTAACAAGCATGTTTTTGAAAAATTAACAGAGAAGCCTTGGTCAAACACTAGTTCTAAGGTGACAAAGTAACAATCTTAGATGCGAGGAAACTTATTGGACAGCCAGCTGTTGCACCTGTGACAGCAAACAAGTCTAATTCACCTGCAGAGTTCACACAACCTATTCAGATTCAACGTTCACATAAAAATACCATCCATATAAAAATTGTTTCACATCATTAGCTGGACAACATTGTTTCCCAAACAAATAACCTATGAGCAATATCCAGCACTCAAACATATCATCACATTTATGTGAGCTAATTGATGAGTATGAAGTAGACCAACAAAAACCAATAATAAAGCTTACCAGACAATTGCCACCATAGTTCTTTCTAATCCATACACTCAGAAGTGCAAGCATCACAGGCAACTTCGCAGCCCGGTCGGTCTCTAGAGCTTGATCATAATATCGTTTTTCCAAGTGCAAATCAAAAGGAAGGCCCTCTCCATGTTCATGCATGTATCCAACATTGAACATAGCCTGAGCATTTGAATGGGAATGAGCATGCATGTAAGCCTCCACAGCATGCTCAAAATCTCTGTCAGTGCCCTGCAAGGAAAGAACAGAAAGTCAAGAGCCACTCTCAAGACCTATACAAACTGCTTTGGCATTCATATTGAGGTCCCTTGAGAAAAGAGAAACTCACCCTGCCATAATAATAGGCGTCCCCAATTAAAAGTGTTGCATGCTCATTACCCTGCTCTGATGCATGCCTCCAAAGGGTGTGTGCGCGTTGATGTCGTTCAACATCACTACAGAAACCCCAATGTGGATTGGGCATGCGCATAACCACCATCTGCAGCAAGATGAAGATCTGATATGGCTTCCTTCATGAGTTCCGGTTCACCTTGGCTGACCGCAAACATCATTTTATTAACACCAGATACATACAACCCCTCCTCATTTGATGAAATATTCTCCAGGCTCAGAGTTTTGTCCAAAATCTTTCTCCATGATCCGGGATCAAGCTCATCCACTGAACTGTCCTCCATATGCTCGAACTCGTTCCATTCATCTGAGTCCTCATTTATAACCCCTGATTCCAATGAGTTCTCATCTTCTTCCCCTGATTCTCCCTGGGCAACTTCTTTCACTTCCTCTTCTTCTAAAAGCAAAATCATCTGGCGCCCAAATGTAAGAACTGGGGTAATAGTAAGCATAAACATGATCAAGATCTTTAGAAACCTTGAACATCTCAGAGGGCCCATATCTGTCATGATACAATTCGGAACCTTCAATTGGGAATTTCTTTTTAAAAAGATATCAAACAATCCCCAAATTTCTGATTTCAAAGAACCCGTGCCCGTCTAACTCCCGATCAGATGGCATACCATATTTACCAGCATTCTCTACAAACCTAATTGAACGTGACAAATTAAACATAAAACCCACTTTAACCTAGTTCGAAAAAACACTAAACAGACACAATTGGCTTTTGCAAAATTTGTGGTTCTGAGAAAACAGTTTCTAATCCACGGTTCTGAGAAAATAGTTTCTAATCCAGAGATAGGATGATACCTATTTCATCAAAGGTATTCAAATCGAATAAAGAAATGAAAAATTATTCATTGCCAAGCGTAAAGACCAAGAATTGATTAACAGATTCAACAATGAGGCTCGAGGCTAATTGAACACACACATCATCTGGCGCCCAGAGGCTCGAACCCACGAATAAAACCTGCTCGAGTCTACACGTAATAACCAAAGCAATGAGGCTCTTCAGGTGAGGTCAATTCAACAATGTCTCTTCCATTTTTGGGAAGGTGCCGTCGCTTAACCGACAGTTATGAGGTGGTTATGAGGCTGTTATGAGGCTCCTAGGGTGGGGTCAATGCGGTCAATTCAACAATGTTTTTATTTTTGGAAAGGCGTCGTCGCTTAACTGACGGTTATGAGAATATTCGTCGCTTAAGCGATGCTTGTGGCCACATTTACCAAAAAAAAAATTTCCTTGTGATTTTTGGTGAGTTTAAAAAGAGAAATCCACGCGCCGTCGGAAGTAACCGTCGGATTTTGGATAGGAATGTAGTAGTGATTTCATCAAGCACTGTGTACTCTGTGTTTTCCTTTTCTTCTTTCTTTCCCTGCAACTGATCTTTGTACATGACCTTTTCATTGAATACTACATCTCTACTCCTAATGATTTTGCAATTTTTAAGATCCCATAAGCGATAACCAAAATCATCAACCCCATATCCAATAAAGGTACATTTCTTGGATTTAGCCTCAAGCTTTGTTCTATCATGTTTTTCAATATGGACAAATGCTTCACAACCAAAATTTCTCAGAAATGAGTATTTTACATGTTTACCTGTCCATGCCTCCTCTAGAATGCCACCATCCAAAGCGCTTGAAGGCCCTCTGTTTATTAAATAAATAGTAGTGTTTACAGCATCAGCCCAAAACTGTAAGGGCAACCCTGCATGCAATCTCATACACCTTGCACGCTCCATGATCGTTTTGTTCATCCTTTCTAACACACCGTTTTCTTGGGGTGTTCCAGGGACTGTCTTCTCTCTGTGAATCCCATTGTGTGAACAGTAACTGTCAAACTCCTTGCTGCAGTACTCGCCTCCATTATCAAATATGAGACATTTCAACCTTTTTCCTGTCTCATTCTCAGCCAAAGCTTTCCACTTCTTAAAAGTATCAAACACATCAAATTTCTGTCTAATGCAATAAACCCAAGTTTTTCTAGTTACATCATCAATAAAAGTAACATAATAACGAGATCCACCAAGAGATTGTACCTGAGCTGGTCCCCATACATCTGTATGGACAAGCTCTAACTTTTCACTCTTTTTTTGTTTCCCAACCTTGAGAAATCTAACTCTATTTTGTTTTCCATAAAAACAGTTCTCACAAAATTCCAAACTTACCTGCATCAAATCAGGAAGCAGTTTCCTTGAGTGGAGAATTTGCATCCCCTTCTCACTCATGTGGCCAAGCCTATGATGCCACAACGCCGCACCTATTTCTGTGGAAGCTACAAAGATAGAATAATCAGTATTATGAGGACATAAATATAACGTACCTATCCTATCTCCTTTTGCAATTACCATTGATCCTTTAGTGATCTTCCACCACGTTTCTCCAAATGTAGAGAAACAGCCGCTATCTCCTAACTGCCCTGTTGAGATCAGATTTCTTTTCATAGCAGGAATGTTCCTTACATCCTTTAGCATCCATTCACTTCCATTATTTAACTTAATCTGTACCTTACCCTTTCCAACAATTTTACATAGTTCATCATCCCCCAATAGCACATGCCCAAAATCACCTTGAACATAATCATGAAAGAATTTCCTATGGGGTGCAGCATGACATGAAGCCCTTGAATCTACTACCCAGTAATCACTAGTATTATCTAATGCAAGAATCAAAGAATCTTGTAACACATCACCTACTACATTCGCTTCCTGAGTAGTCTCTTGTTGTCTGTCTCCTTTTTTCTTTGGAGCTCTGCAGTCTTTCTTGAGATGTCCTTTCTTACCACAGTTTCAGTACTCTATTTTTCTGAATTTGGACTTGGATCTTCCCTTTTTAGACTTGCCATGATTTCTTGGGCTCCTTCCTCTCTCATTTTGTCTCCCTCTGCTATCTATGGTCAATGCATTACCTGATGTCTCACCTGTGCTTTTTCTTCGCATTTCCTCGCTAAGAATAACACCAACAACATCATCAAACTTAAGAGTGTTTGAACTAGGGACAGAGTTACTTACAGCCATGACCAAGCTATTCTATCTTTCTGGCAATGAGCACAAGATTAGAAGAGCCCTAACCTCATCATCAAAGTTCACTTTTACAGAACTTAACTGACTGGTAAGTGTATTAAACTCATTTAAATGGTCAGCAACAGATCCACCTTCCGACATATTCATATTAAATAAACTCTTCATTAAAAATACCTTGTTAGAAGCCAAGGTTTTTTCATAGAGCTTACTCAATGCGATCATCACACCCTCTGTTGTTTTTTATTTCAAAATATTGAAGGCCACCGACGAAGCCAGGCACAGCCGTATTGTTCCTAGTGCCTTTCTGTCAAGAACCTCCCATTCTTCATCCTTCATAGCTGCCGCCTATTTTTCTTTTCTGTCCAATGGCAGGTATAGATCCTTCTGGTACAGATAGTCCTCCATTTGCATCTTCCATAACTGATAGTTTTGGCCATTAAATTTCTCGACCCTAAACTTTCCTTCTTCTTCCATTGCTCCCACTCGAACCAGGAACCCTTCTTTCCTGCGAGTTTACAAACCAAATAGACCTTTTGGCTTACAAACCAAATAGACCTTTTGGCTCTGATACCAATTGTTAGAAAATAGGATCGTAGAGCAATAACAGATATACGGTTAAATCAATAAACAAGATGCAAAACACATTAAAACATTATAGAGAGACACAGATATAACGTGGTTCACCCAAACGATGGGCTATGTCCACAAATAAATTGCCAGTCCTTTTATTACAGTCCAAAAAGATGAAGGGATACACCCTGCAGCAAAATCACTGCACTTCCTCTTCACGCTCTCATAGTCTCTCTTCCAATACAATACAATACCATACTCAGTCGTTTTACAATGCTTTCTTTTATAGGGGAAATACAATGGGAAAATTCTAGGGTTAACCCAATACCATGGGTCTACAATACTGTTGGCCAACACACATCCCAAACTATAAACCCTATCAATATCGGCACCTCATGGGGCCCAAGAAGTGGTATTGATAAAATCCCCAAACGCACAACAATCATGGTAAACGATCGAACAAGGAAGTGGAGGGGTATCTCCTCAACCGATCTCTCACAGGACCTTGTTCTTAACTCCTGTGTGAGAGAAACTTTCTGTATTATCTCTTGTAGAAGTGGATTTACCTAAAGATAGGCCACTACGTTTGAAATCAAGTTGTTTTGGACAGTTTAAATCTCCTAGTCCAAAAACCTATCCTAAACTAGTTGATGCATGAACCTATAAAAATAAACTTACTAATAGATTTTAATTAAACGTTCTTTTTAATGGTTGTAATACTCAAGGGTAGTGGAATGAGACTGAATGGTGTTATAGACTCAATAAAGTGAAAGCAAATGATGTATAAAAAATCAAAATGAATGCAACTAACAATGCAATTTTTCCTTTCTTTTTTTTGTAAATGAAAACTAATGAAATTTTTAACAACTTGAGAAACTACAAGACTTAAACAAATATTTTTCAGAGAAAATAATGAGAAAAAAAACTAATGCAAAATGAAAACCTGCCTTTTGTCTTTCCTTTTTCAAAAAAATTCACAAACTATATGCAACTAAATGCACTTTAAGCAAGTTAAACAATCTGATTATATAAATGTAAATGATAGCAGTCAGATCCTACAGTAACAATCTTCATCCAGTCAAGCAGAGATAACTCAAACCCTAGACTTGGACAAAACTATTGACTTCGCAACACCAATAGATCCAAAAATGGTAAGAATGACTCGCCTAGAATACTAGAACAACAATCCAACGTATATGAGTGTCCTTAAAGGACTTATAGACACCAATTGAACCAAACAAAGACTTCTAAACCCACATGATTCGTATTTTAACCCACAATGATTACTCAGTTGAATAATCAACCAATGGAAAATAATTCCATATTGAAAAAATATTAAATAATATTAAATATGAATGATGATAAAAGATTACAAGGTGATGCCATATATATATTAATTGTAAAGCCACTTTAGATACCATCCATGAAAGGATGAGTCATTTTAGAATAGTTTACTAATAAGCATTTATTAATTATTAATTATTAATATCAATATATATTAATATTAATCATTTATATTTATATTTAATATATATATATTGTTTCTTGGTATTATTTAAGTTTGTTACATTGCCTTCTAGTTCAAGATGCTTTGTCCTCAAAGCATATTTTATAAAACCAGTTTATAATTTAAATATTGTAAGTGAAACAATGGGTTATTTCGTAAAACCATGGGATATTTCGCTTTGTTTTTTAACTTTTCCCCTTTTATTTCTTTGTTGATAAATTTTTTTTTTTTTTTTATTCACTTTTCCCTCTTGTTCTTGCTTCATATTTGGACTGGAATTAATACTTCTTCAATGAAATTCAAAGGCCAAAGGCCAATTTTTGGTCAAAAACCAATATGGAAGTGGATGGCTAAAAGCCATTCTGAAGTCAAAGACCTAAATTCAAGGAAACCTTGAACATGTTTTTTAACTTTTCTTTTTAACTTATGTTTTTTTACATTTCCCCTTTTATTTTTTTGTTGATAATTCTTTTTCCTTTTTTTGTTTTTTTTATTCTTCATAATTTTTTTCTTCATTTTTCCCTCTCATTCTTGCTTCATATTTGGAGTGGAATTAATACTTCTTCAATGAAATTCAAATGGCCAAAGGCAAATTTTTGGTCACAAACCAATTTTTACCAAAGAAACTCTGAATATGGATGGCTAAAAGCCATTGTTAGGTCAAAGACCTAAATTCAAGGAAACCTTGAACATGTTTTTTAACTTTTGTTTTTAATTTATGTTTTTTTTATTCTTTATTTTTCCCTCTCGTTCTTGCTCTGATACCACTTGAACCAAACAAAGACTTCTAAACCCACATGATTCGCATTTTAACCCACAATTATTACTCAATTTAATAATCAACCAATGGAAAATAATTCCATATTAAAAATATTAAATAATATTAAATATGAATGGTGATAAAATATTACAAGGTGAGTGCCATATATATATTAATTGTAAAGCCACTTTGGATACCATCCATGAAAGGATGAGTCATTTTAGAATAATTTACTAATAACCATTTATTAATTATTAATTATTAATATCAATATATATTAATATTAATAATTTATATTTATATTTAATATATATATTGTTTCTTGGTATTATTTAAGTTTGTTACACCAATGACCACAAAGGCACAAGCATTCAGACCAAGAATCCAAGCAGGAAGGACCCAACACATTCACAAAAGAAGAAATCATTCCTAACTTACCCGAAAATACTTGACTTAACAAATAAACTATGAAATGCATTCACCCAAAGTCACAGTACAATGTTAAATCAGAACCCTAAAAGGCACCTGAAGGATCAGATAGAAAAGGGAAAGAAAAACCCTAACAGTATGACATACATCTACTGGAAATCGTGACTACCATCGAGACATCTCGCGAACCATTCACGACTGTTACCACAGCAACCCATGAATACCTTAGAGAACTCATGACTGTATGTACTGACAGTCGTAAATACAGTCAAAATTTTTCAAATAGAAAATAAAATAACCAAAATATTATGAGCATAAATCACTGAAGACTAAAAGCAAAATCTACACAAATCACTTACGGGATCAAACAGAGAAAAACTGAAAGAAAACCAAAGGAATGGACCCCCAACAGATTGGAATCCCCAGTGGAGTCTCCAGTTCTGTTGTTCAGGGAAATACAACCTTATAAACTAGGGTATGGGTTACCAACATACTAAATAAACTTGCAGGAATTCATCTATTTGAGAATTTGATAGAGAAATAAGGAAGAAAGTAAGTGTACTTTTTTTTATGGAGGTTGGTCCTAGCTTTCTTCTTCAATCCAAATGCTCCAATAGCATCTAGGGAATCTTCACACCTGCAAAGAGACAGACCTTCCTGCAATATCTTATATGTTATATAAGATATTAATGAAACAATATGCTTGCAATAAGATAACAAGACAATTTAGAAATCATAACACATAAGAGTACAAAAAAAACAATTGGAAAAAAGTATCTCTTTATTGATAAACAAGTGATGAAAGATTACAACCAGTATCCGATACAAGTTCTCCTCTGCTAGCTAAGGAACTGAGTTCTACTACTCCAAGATCTCTAAATCCAATCCACCAGCATAACTTTACTCTATCATTGATCATGTTTAGCCTCAACCCCTACCCTCTATTTATACTTGATGAATGAGAGAGGTTACGAAGATTGAGTGTAAAATTTCTTTTAATATTCAACTAGGGCTAAATAGTGCATTCAAAATATCTACTGATAACCACACATGAATATATTTTACAGGATGTAGCGGAATATAAAATGAGAAATAGCTCACAGCATCACAACACAATAATGACACAGTTATTTTGGGTATGGAAACCCACAGAAAAACCCAAGATGGGAAAAGTGGTGTAGCAATCAGATATAGATTTTATTATGAGAAAATATGGAATGTTACAATCATTGCAAATTCAACCAAACCTAGAGAATGCATCTACACAGCAGAAATATTAGACAAACCCCCAGCTAAAGTTCAACACCCCCTTGAGAGAGTGTACGGCCCAGTTGTACAACCTCAAACGTGCGAATCCATACGGTTGTATGACTATTTTCCGTAATCTGTACGGTCACACTAGTAGCTGTACGGAATGGTATGGACTTCCTATTGCATCTCTGCTCGTCGACCGGTGTGGGTTCTATCTGCTCAGTGAACTTGCTCCTCAATCCTCTATATTCCTAGCTAAATCCTCTATCTAACTTTTCTTCTCCTGTCTGTATCCTGTCTTTATCGGAATACAAGTCTATGTGTCCTCTCAACCAATTGACCTCTCTTATATAACTTTAGGTAAAGTGTAAAACCTAATTTCACTTTCACTTAAAGTTAATAAATCACTTTAATTATTTTCCAAAGTAAACTTAGGAAAAATAATTAAATACAACTGGTTTCCTGATTTAGGGTCTTCTGCATTTAAGGACACTTGCATGCAGGAATACCTTCCTTGTTGCTGCTAATCTAACATTGAGATGGTTGAGGAAGTTGGGATAGTTATGATTAGGATCCCAACTATCCTCAACTAAACTTGTTTTTTATTTTTTTATTTTTGGATTAGGGCACTCGCGACTATCGATACTAGCAATTCATGAGTCACTCACGACTTTTATAAGGGCACCCCGCATGTGCAAACCATGATCATGTATTCATGGGTTGTATTTTAGATACTCGCAAATGGTTCGTGGGTTTGTGAATTCTCCTTAATCATCTTATGAAAAATAGTTCATGATGGCAAGATGATGATGTATAAAGGCACATGCACATGTATAGCATTTTGGCCACTTCAATCCAGTTTGTCTTTTTGTGTACCGACACATTGAGTGTCAGTACTCAGACAAAGAAGTGCCATTTCATAGGATAACAAGGATGGTGATCCACTTCATAGGGATTAAATGTTGTAGATATCAGTTCAAGAATCTTCACATGATTCTTGAGATTATAAGTGTGACAAAATCCATAGGGGATTTTCCTTACCCAAGGAAAATATACAGTCGAAGCATGCCTTGTACTTCTCCACACTTCCATCTATTGCATGCTTCACCTTGTAGATCCACCTGGATCCTACCACCTTTTTCCCTTGTGGCCTCAGCACAACCTCCCATACCTAGTTTTTTTATAATGGAGTCATACTCCTCAACCATAGCCTCATTTCACACATCATGTTGTGCAGCTTCCACGAAGTTGGAAGGTTCAGAGTTAATCAACTATGTCATCAGTGCCATTTAACTAATCCTCTCTGGTTGTACACTTCGTCTGAAAGATATTTGTGGAGTATAAACCTACCTGGAATCCTATACTATGGACCTGAACCACTTAGGCCTTGGCCTAGTGTCTACCTGTTGTGGTTATTGGATATTTTTCTCTTGTTGTAGCTCATCCTCCAAGTCAACGACTGTAGGATCATGTCCACCTAACTCCCTCTGGCCACCAAAACATGTGCTTTGTGTCTGTATATGTACCTATACACCTAGCTTCTCCAACTTGACCCCCAACTCATGTGTTGGTTGTTTCTCTATTGGTAAGTCTAGAAATCTCCACAAGGGCCTACCCTCATCGAACTAGACATCCCTGCTCACAATGGTCCTCCTGTGAGCATGAATGTAAAATCTATATTCCTTCTAAATCTCATTGTAACCAACAAGTAACCCCTTCCCTCTAGTGTTAGGGTTAACCTTGACTTGAGATCGAGTCAAAGGTGGTTAGGTCTAGCACATGGTTTGGGCACATGGTTTGTTGTAGCCCATGGTATTGTCCCATGGTATTGCATGTGTTAACCTTGACTCGGGATTGAGTCAAAGGTGGTTAGGTCTAGCACATGGTTTGGGCACATGGTTTGTTGTAGCCCATGGTATTGTCCCATGGTATTGCATGTGATTAAGCCTTTATAAGGCTTGAGGAGGCTCCATTGTAAATTGTACTGGGTACTGTATTGTACTGGATGTGGGTGTTGTATGGTACTGGATGTGGGTACTGTATTGTACTAAATGTGGGCATTGTATTGTGCTGGAAGAGAGACTGTGAGAGCGTGAAGAGGAAGTGCAGCGGTTTTGCTATAGGGCGTATCCCTTCATCTTTCTGGACTAAAATAAAAGGACTGGCAAATTTGTTTGTGGACGTAGCCCATCGTTTGGGTGAACCACGTTATATCTGTGTCTCTCTGTAATGTTTAATGTGTTTTTGCATCTTGTTTATTGATTTAACTGTATAATTGTTATTGCTCTACGGTCCTGTTTTTCTAACAATTGGTATCAGAGCCAAAAGGTCTATTTGGTTTGTAAACTCGCAGGAAAGAAGGGTTCCTAGTTCGAGTGGGAGCAATGGCGGAAGAAGGAAATTTTAGGGTCGATAAATTTAACAGCCAAAACTATCAGTTATGGAAGATGCAAATGGAGGACTATCTGTACCAGAAATATCTGTACCTGCCGTTGGGCGGAAAACCAAAACAGCCAGCGACTATGAAGGATGAAGAATGGGAGGTTCTTGACAGAAAGGCACTAGGAACAATATGGTTGTGCCTGGATTCATCAGTGGCCTTCAATATTTCGAAAGAAATAACAACAGAGGGTGTGATGAGCGCATTGAGTAAGCTCTAGGAAAAACCCTCAGCTTCTAACAAGGTATTTTTAATGAAGCATTTATTTAATATGAAGATGTCGGAAAGTGGATCTGTTGCTGACCATTTAAATGAGTTTAATATACTTACCAGTCAGTTAAGTTCTGTAAAAGTGAACTTTGATGATGAGGTTAGGGCTCTTCTAATCTTGTGCTCATTGCCAGAAAGCTGGAATAGCTTGGTCATGGCTGTAAGTAACTCTGTCCCTAGTTCAAACACTCTTAAGTTTGATGATGTTGTTAGTGTTATTCTTAGCAAGGAAATGTGAAGGAAAAGCACAGGTGAGACATCAAGTAATGCGTTGACCATGGAAAGCAGAGGGAGACAAAAAGAAAGAGGAAGGAGCCCAGGAAATCGCGGTAAGTCTAAAAAGGGAAGATCCAAGTCCAGATTCGGAAAAATAGAATGTTGGAACTATGGTAAGAAAGGACATCTAAAGAAATACTGCAGAGCACCAAAGAAGAAAGGTGAGAGGCAGCAACAGACTGCCCAGGAAGCAAATGTAGCAGGTGATGTGTTACAAGATGCTTTGATTCTTGCATTAGATAATACTAGTGATTAATGGGTAGTAGATTCAGGGGCTTCATGTCATGCTACACCCCATAGGAAATTCTTTTATGATTATGTTCAAGGTGATTTTAGGCATGTGTTATTGGGGGATGATGAACCATGTAAAATTGTTGGAAAGGGTAAGGTACGGATTAAACTAAATAATGGAAATGACTGGTTGCTAAAGGATGTAAGGCACATTCCTGCTATGAAAATAAATCTGATCTCAACAGGACAATTGGGATATGGTGGTTGTTTGTCTACGTTTGGAGAAACGTGGTGGAAGGTCACTAAAGGATCAATGGTAATTACAAAAGGAAATAGGATAGGTACATTATATTTATGTCCTCATAACACTGATTATTCTATTTCTGTAGCTTCCACATAAATAGGTGCAGTGTTGTGGAATCATAGGCTTGGCCACATGAGTGAGAAGGGGATGCAAATTCTCCATTCAAGGAAACTGCTTCCAGATCTGAAGCAGGTAAGTTTGGAATTTTGTGAGAACTGTGTTTATGGAAAACAGAAGAGAGTTAGATTTCTCAGGGTTGGAAAACAAAAGAAGAGTGAAAAGTTAGAGCTTGTCCATACAGATGTATGGGTACCAGCTCAGGTACAATCTCTTGGTGGCTCTCGTTATTATGTTACTTTTATTGATGATGCAACTAGAAAAACTTGGGTTTATTGCATTAGACAGAAATCTGATGTGTTTGATACTTTTAAGAAGTGGAAAGCTTTGGCTGAGAAGGAGACAGGAAAAAGGTTGAAATGTCTCAGATCTGATAATGGAGGCGAGTACTACAGCAAGGAGTTTGACAGTTACTGTTCACACAATGGGATTCGCAGAGAGAAGACAGTCCCTGGAACACCCCAAGAAAATGGCGTGTCAGAAAGGATGAACAGAACGATCATGGAGTGTGGAAGGTGTATGAGATTGCATGCAGGGTTTCCCTTACAGTTTTGGGCTGATGCTATAAACACTGTTGTTTATTTAATAAACAGAGGGCCTTCAAGTGCTTTGGATGGTGGAATTCCAGAGGAGGCATGTACAGGTAAACAGGTAAAATACTCATTTTTGAGAAATTTTGGTTGTGAAGCATTTGTCCATAATGATAAAGATGATAGAAAAAAGCTTGAGGCTAAATCCAAGAAATGTACCTTTATTGGATACCGGGTTAATGATTTTGGTTATCGCTTATGGGATCTTAAAAATCGCAAAATCATTAGGAGTAGAGATGTAGTATTCAATGAAAAGGTCATGTACAAAGATCAGTTGCAGGGAAAGAAAGAAGAAAAGGAAAACACAAAGTACAAAGTGCTTGATGAAATCAAAGAAAATGAAGTTCCAAAAGCACCAGAAAATCAAGAGCAGCAGCAGGTACTTGAAACTCCTGCAACTGTAAGAAGGTCTACCAGGTTAAGTAGACCCCCTGAACGATTCTCTCCTTCACTGTATTATTTATTGATGACTGATTCTGGTGAGCCAGAATGTTAAGAAGAAGCAATACATGTAGAAACTAGAAAGAAGTGGGAGCAAAGGCATGGATGAGGAGATGGACTCATTGGTAAGAAACCAGACTTGGGATCTAGTTAAGTTGCCTGCAAGAAAAAGGGTATTGCAGAATAAATGGGTTTACAGGTTGAAGGAAGAAGATGGAGGAAAGAAGCGATACAAGGCTAGACTTGTTGTAAAGGGGTTTGCACAAAAGAAAGGTATAGAATTTGATGAAATATTTTCTCCTGTTGTTAAAATGACTTCAATTAGAACTTTTTTAAGTCTAGTGGTGGTAGAAGATTTGCATCTTGAACAATTAGATGTAAAAACGGCCTTTCTCCATGGGGATTTGGAGGAAGAGATTTATATGCAGCAACTACAAGGGTATGAGGTCAAAGGGAAGGAGAATTTGGTTTGCAGGTTGAAGAAGAGCTTGTATGGCCTGAAGCAAGCTCCAAGGCAGTGGTATTTAAAATTTGATAAGTTTATGACAGAACAAGGTTATGATAGATGTCATTTTGACGACTGTGTTTATTTCAAGAGGATAGATAACGGAAGATATATTATCTTGTTATTGTATGTGGATGACATGCTTGTTGCAGGGTCTAACATGCAGGATATAAATGTGCTCAAAAGAAAACTAGATAAATCATTTGCGATGAAGGATTTGGGTGCTGCAAAGCAAATCCTTGGTATGAGAATAACAAGAGATAGGAAAAATCACAAATTGACATTGTCTCAAGGTGAGTACATAGAAAAGGTGTTGTAGAGGTTTAGAATGCAGAATGCAAAACCAGTCAACACACCTTTGGCAAGCCATTTCAAACTAAGCAAGCATATGTGTCGAGAGACACAGGAAGAGATAGATTACATGTCCAAGATTCCCTATTCATCAGTAGTTGGGAGCTTGATGTATGCCATGGTGTGCACAAGACCAGACATTGCACATGCAGTGGGAGTTGTGAGCAGGTATATGAATAATCCAGGTAAAGAGCATTGGAAAGTAGTACAGTGGATTCTCAGGTATTTGAGAGGTACCACTTCTCATGCATTATGTTTTGGAGGTTCAGACACTGTTCTACAGGGATATGTTGATGCAGATATGGCTGATGATAAAGACAGCAGGAGGATCACCACAGGGTATGTGTTCATTGTAGGTGGAACAGTAGTAAGTTGGATTTCAAAACTGCAACAGGTTATTGCACTTTCAACAACGGAAGCAGAGTATGTTGCTGCTACAGAGGCTAGTAAGGAGATGATTTGGTTGCAGAGGTTCATGGAAGAATTGGGTAAGAAGCAGGAGAATAGTAGGTTGTACAGTGACAGCCAGAGTGCCATTCATCTAGCAAAGAAACCAACCTTTCATTCGAATACTAAACATATAGAGCTCAAGTACCACTTCATAAGATCTATTCTAGATGAAGAACTGTTAAAACTGGAAAAGATTCACACTAGACAGAATCCTGCAGACATGTTGACAAAGGGAGTAACCAGAGAGAAACTGAGTTCCTGCTCGGTTTCTGTTGGCCTTAAAGCATGAAGGTGAAAAGAATAAATTTGCCAAGTCCAAGGTCCAGCAAGTGTAGCAGCGGTAGAGTTGTTGTGATTAGTCACCATAAAGGCACATAAAAATGTAATGGAACGGTTTGCATGTAAATGGGCATATGACTGTAAGACCTGGTAAGGCATGCATACCCTTGGTAACTCACCGATAAAGTCTGGAGATAGACCTAGGTGATAGGGGGGTGTATGTAAGATTCCTCGGTAAATACTTGAGGGGGGTTGGTGATTACTCCAAGTCAAGTTTAAAGGGGGGATT
>LPNX010736080.1:137756-197809 GCA_001517045.1 Pseudotsuga menziesii
GCATGGAGCCAAGCGAGCTATTCACCGCTCACCTCCAGGCCTGTTTACAATGGAGCCTCCTCAAGCCTTATAAAGGCTTAATCACATGCAATACCATGGGACAATACCATGGGCTACAACAAACCATGTGCCCAAACCATGTGCTAGACCTAACCACCTTCGACTCAATCCCGAGTCAAGGTTAACACATGCAATACCATGGGACAATACCATGGGCTACAACAAACCATGTGCCCAAACCATGTGCTAGACCTAACCACCTTCGACTCAATCCCGAGTCAAGGTTAACACATGCAATACCATGGGACAATACCATGGGCTACAACAAACCATGTGCCCAAACCATGTGCTAGACCTAACCACCTTCGACTCAATCCCGAGTCAAGGTTAACACATGCAATACCATGGGACAATACCATGGGCTACAACAAACCATGTGCCCAAACCATGTGCTAGACCTAACCACCTTCGACTCAATCCCGAGTCAAGGTTAACACATGCAATACCATGGGACAATACCATGGGCTACAACAAACCATGTGCCCAAACCATGTGCTAGACCTAACCACCTTCGACTCAATCCCGAGTCAAGGTTAACACATGCAATACCATGGGACAATACCATGGGCTACAACAAACCATGTGCCCAAACCATGTGCTAGACCTAACCACCTTCGACTCAATCCCGAGTCAAGGTTAACACATGCAATACCATGGGACAATACCATGGGCTACAACAAACCATGTGCCCAAACCATGTGCTAGACCTAACCACCTTTGACTCGATCTCAAGTCAAGGTTAACCCTAACATCTAGAAGGGTCCAAATTCTTCCTATTGTCAGCATGAACATGATAATAGCAGACACTGTCGAATATACAAATGTGACTCATATCGGTCCTGGTTCCTGTGAATACCTCCTCTGGTGTCTTCCTCCCCAAAGTTGTGTGTGGATAGCCATTCTAAATGTATACTACAGTATTGTATGCCTCAGCCCAGAGGAATAGCGGTAATCCCTCATCAAATAACATGGCCTTGGCTGCTCCAACCATAGTCATGTTCTTCCTCTTTGCAACTCCATTATGTTGTGGGGTATGGGGCACAGTGTGCTCCTTCTTGATCCCCTCAGTCAAACAATACTCCATGAACTCATTAGAAGTGTACTCACCCCCATTGTCTATCCTCAACACCTGAATCTTCTTTCATGTTTAGTTCTCCACGAGAGTCTTGAACTCTCAGAACCTCTCAAAGACCTCTGACTTGGCCTTCAAGAAATAGTACCTGTTCTTCTAGAATAGTCAACAATGAAGGTTACGCAATAACAGTAACCAATGAATGAATGGACACTCATAGGTCTGCATACATAATAATACACCAATTCCAAGGGCTCCTTATACTTGTGCTCACTCTATGGGAAAGGCTTCCTGATGTTCTTCCCCAAATCACAACCCTTGCAGTGGTTATGCTTTTCCTCCAATACCTGAGGAACTCCAATGACTTCCTGTCTCAAATGCTTCAGTGCTCCATGGTGTAAGTGTGACATCCTCCTATGCCACAACTCATCATGACTGTTGCTGCTGCTAACTAGATCCTTTGCATATTCAAAGTGTAGTTTGTACACTTTCCTGCTCCTCCTGCCAATCACCCAACCCAAGCTCCTATCTGACCCCTTGGGCCTGATATACACTCCATGGTCATGGAAATTCACCTCATATCTTTTGTCCTCCAGAGTGGAGACTAATATCGGGTTCTTGGTTAGTCCCGAAACATACAACACATCAACAAAACTAAGGGGTTTTCTAGACTCCCTCTCAAATGAAACAGTGCCAACTCCCTATGCTTAATACCACACATCATCACCTAGCTCATTGTGGATCCTTGTTCCACCCTCCTGTAAGTCTCTGAATAATATATTATGTCCAGTCATCTTACTAGATGCTCCATTTCCGATGTACCATATGTTTTTGATCCCTATGGTTTTTTCCATGCAAGATATCAAGAAGAACTCCTCATCAAAGGTCCTACTAAACTCATCCACCTCTACAGATCTAGCCATATGATTGTTACTCTTCTTCTTCTTGTCTCGGCACTGGGAGGCAAAGTGTCCCTGCTTGTTGTTGGCTTTATTCCCTCTCTCTGCCCCTAGACCT
Organism: Pseudotsuga menziesii; assembly: GCA_001517045.1. Lineage (NCBI taxonomy): Eukaryota > Viridiplantae > Streptophyta > Pinopsida > Pinales > Pinaceae > Pseudotsuga > Pseudotsuga menziesii. The sequence goes on from LPNX010736080.1 coordinate 139,906, forward strand.
TGGTTCAGTCCCTTCTGCTCAGCACAACAAAGCCCAAGATATCGGCCTGATGGAGCGAAGCTCAGCCAATAGCACCTATGACACAGATGTCATCTCACCCGAGATATCTCAGTTTTATGCATAATTTCCATAACCACATTTCCGCAGTTGGTGTGGGAGGGTGTTTTAGTACCTTATCTCTATGCCAAGGTTTCCAACGAAGATTGGGATGGTGGGTTACTTGTATGCACAGTATTTCAATACCAATCTGTGATCCCATCCTTCTTTATGTGACTTAAGTGAACTAATAGTGAATAGACATCATAAGCATACTCATTAATATAATGCAGCAGACATTCATTTATCCAATTGTAATGCAATAATCAACCACTCATTCAACACAACACCTACACGTATACTAAGCTACTCAACATTCACACATATACACAGCATATAATGTGGAAACCCATCTGGGAAAAAACCACAAGGTGCTCTTCATCTGGCATGAGGGAATAGATGCGCCTTTTGTCTGCGCACAAAACTGTAGACTCTATTCAAGATATCTCTCTTCTATCTTTACATACTTTTCCTCCCTCTCATGCTCTCTGATCTTCTCTCTTCTCCTTCTACTCTACTCCTACTAGCGATCCATACACATCCTGGATCATCTCAACCTCCTCTACTTGTCTGTGCACTCAGCTGCAGAACCACTACTCTGATGCACTTAGCGATCTAGAGTCATTAACCAAAAACTGCCTATCTCTAGTCTATCTAAAGTGTATTTTCCAGAGTCTATAGGTTACTCAAAATACTGTATCAGAAGATCAACTAAAACAGACTAGCTATATGTCTAACCCAAATACAACTTGGGTTCCTTCTTTTATAGCCTTATTACAGACTCGATACATATCCCATACATGTTGGTTACATACTCAATACTGACTCAATATAGACTCTAATAGACTCGTTAGAGACTCTTCTTCAGTCGTTATCCTAGCTAACTTACTATCTTCAGCCAACAGGTTGCCTTTCCTATTCTAGTAATACATAACACAAGGCACTATCTTCCTAACTCACAAAGATGCCTTCATGCGTGTGGTTTCTTCCGTCTCCAACCAAGCTTGTACCCACAATCGCTAAGGGTTGTTGCTTTATGAACATTATGACTTCCTGTCACTTTCCATCCATTACACTGTCTACACGCCTGATTCTGCAGATATTCTGCCATGTCATCTCGTATCATGTTATGCCCTTCAATCACGACTTACTTATCTAGTGTAGCTTCCTCGTCCTGCACCTTCTCTTTGCCTTTTTCTTCTCTTTCCTTCTTATGTCGCAGCATCCTTCCTTGATTCTCTTTCCTATGTCCTAGTTCCTTCCTCTTACTCTTTTATACCCCTTCTTCTTACTTAGGCAGAATTCCACATGAATTCTTCCCTACTATCCCGAGGCCCAATAGGCCCCCAACACTCACATGTGTCTCGTCCCAAGCCATGAAAACTAGCGCTCCATAAACTGACTTGCGTTGATTTTGTTCTGAAAATCTTCCATGATTTTCACCAACTTTAATGTATCTGCGCGCACTTCGTCTTCCTTTTTCTGCATGTGCTCCACCAGGTTGGAACTGACGTGTTCTGGCATGACTCTTTCTAAAGAGGCCACTACCTCACGCATCTTCTGGTGTACAGGATGAATTAAACCCGCAACTCTTTTTGCTTCTACTTGCACTTCCTCTACCTTTTCTTCGCAGTGCTACTACTAGGCGCGCAGTGCAGTCATTTTTTGTTGTAATCGTTGCATCTTGGTTTCCTTAACCTTTTTATGCTCCAAGGGCTAATGCTTCATCTCATTTATGATTAACGTGATATTTGCTTCAATTACAGTGATCTCACTTACAATACTTTGTGATTGCTTGTCATCCATTAGGGCTTCCCAAGACTATGAGACTTGGTCCACAGCCTTAGCACATGTTTGTTCGGCTTCCTTTATTCTTTTCGCAGCCTGAGTGGCTATGTCACGTATGCTTTCCAGCACTTTGAGGGGTGTGTTGGGTCTCCTTTGCTCTTCTTATGAATTACTTTCCTCTTAAGGCCAGCTGCTATCTCAGCTAATTGTGTTATTTTGGCATCTGGGGCCATTTCTTTTGTTATTCCTTCTTCAAAGTTTTTGTTGGTCAGGGCTACTCCTTCATTGATTTTCTAACAGTTTGCATCCAGCTCCATTTTTTGTTGTTCAGTTGCTTGAATTTCTAGTTTCAGGTTATTGATGTCTTTTTGTGCATCCTTTACCTTTGTTACCAAGTGACGCTCACACAATTTTATCTCTTCATTGGCAGTGCTTTGGACCACATACACTTCGTTCATGTGCATATATGAAAAATATAAAATAAGTTGGATAGTATCTTGATAAACGAGATTAGGGTCTAAGGTACCAGACTTAACAATTGTTTTAGATACTTGTACCATTGTTGGTGAGACTGACACAGAGGGTGCATCTTGCTCCATTCTTGATGTTGCGGAAGGGGCCTGTGACTCAGCCATTGTACTTGGATAATCGACATCGATTTTAATTTCTTCAACTGCTTTACACAGAACTTTAAGGAGATTAGTGAATGTACCTAAAATTTCTTCTCCTCGCTCTTCTATGGACTTGAAACTAGTCTGCGGTGCTTCAGTTATTTCCTCGACCATTAGTTGCACATCATCATTGTCCACTCTAACATTTTTTGCAGTTCGTTCGGCCTTCATCTTCTTCTTCTTCCATCTTGGTTGTACGTGTTCTTCCTGAGGTTCCCTACCCACATTTTCTGATTATGGGTTTATCGGTATTGAGGGGATGTGACTTTGTTTAGAATCTAAGTCCTCCAGGGGGTCTTCTTCCTCAGGTTCCTAACCTGAGTCATCTTCTTATGATTAAGCATCATGTTGTTGAATATGTTCTTCAGACACTGGACCACGCCACTTGTTCAGCCATTGATTAATAATTTCCTGGATTTCTTCCTTTGTCATGGTAAATCTGGCTTGTAGCTTTTGGCGTGGCATATGTTGTTGCGGTTCCATGTAAATATGGTGCAAGTGAACATAAAATTTAACAATGGACCAAAAGTGTTGAACAGTGGCATCATCTAACATGGGCATGCCCCTTACCTGGTGCCGTATGGCCTCCCCATGCATAAAGAATTCGATATTGCTCTCTTGTTGTCGTTCTTTTCATTTTTCTCACACCAGAGGTTCTGATATTTTTCCCCTTTACAAGGTACTGGAAATTTGACCACCTGATAGTCTTGTGGGTCAGACCATGCTACAAATGAAATTAAAAGTAACATCCATGAGCAGTGAAATGTCCAACTCCTTTCATGTGCATCAGTGATGCCTTGTACAAACTCATTCAATAAAAACTGGCTCCAGTCAATCTGAGTTCCTACTGCACAGAGCTCTGCGAGCCCAATTTCTCCCACTGTACACTAGTGTGGGCACATTTTGCGGAGTAGCTTGGAGGATAATACCTTGGCAGCAAATCAAACAGTGGGGTTGTCAATGGTATGGATCAAAAAAACTCTTTTATTTCTTTGCATGCCATACTTTTTCTTCATCTATAGCTATGGCAGCCTCTTGATCCTTTTTTAGTAGTGGTGTTGGTTCCATTCCAGCAGCTAGTAGGCCTGTAATGGCGGCGATGAGCTTCACATCCACAGGTATAGGTTTTCCTAACTAAAGAACACCTTCATGGAAAAGTAGAAGTAATTGCTTGACACAGGTGTTAATTTGTGTACCGTGCCCAAAATGTGGCATATACAGCAATGATAATATGTCGGACTACTCGAGTCGCTTAGCCCATTCCTTTGCAACATATCATTGAGGTGCCTTTGGTGTGTCCTAGACAATGTCCATATAATTTTTGTGATCCAAGTCTAGTTGTGGCTTGGTATCATGATCAGTGTAAGAGAGCTTTTCGACGTTGGGAAGAATATCTTTTACTACCTTCACTCCTTCAGGTACTCGTGGCACTATCAGCGAGATCATTCTGTTCTTTGGGATTGTAGCTTTTGGTGCATTTCTACGTCAAGGTGGGACATAGGGTGGCAGAAAAAAAAAAATCTCAAAATCCTCTACAGCTAGTGGGCTCGGCTCTGGGGGTGTTACTTCTCTCTCCTTCCTCTTTCTGGTACTGGTGCATTTTCCCTACTTAGTCCCTAATGGACTTGGTCTTTCTTTCCTAGCCGATTTACTAGTATTCAGTTGTGCCCCTGGATTGGTCTACACGTTACTAGGGCCCGTATGTGGGGGTATGTAACCGATAGCATCCTCCGTGATGGGGTTGGTGATACAGGATTGGATTCAACTGTACCAGTACTAGAAATGGAGATGACCATACTACAACCCTACTGTTTCAAATGCTCAAGGATGGAAACAATAAAATTGTTCTTCTTCTGCAAGCAAGGAATAGGGCCTTGGTAGTGAAGCTTGATAAATACCTTAACTGATGTTAGTCGTTCTTCACATGTACAATCAATTAATCTGAAGGGAATCTATCCTTTTCGCCGCATGGGCATACCTTTGGCACTTTTATCATAGTTTTTTGCGTTACGCCATGACTAACCTATCACTTTAAATGGTATTTATTGTTATAAAGTGGGATGGTACCAAAAATCTCGTTGTCAGTCCGACCTCTTTTTTTTATGCAATGTCTAACAGGGTACCTTGCATTTTCATACGTGCAATTTCTTTCCACTTCGTACATTCCTTCTAACACATGGAGATTATGGAGAATGGTTAACTATCAATCAGATCCTTCGTGATATTATAGCACATCGTGCATTTATGCGTAGTTATGCTCTGTTGATGGAAGTTCGTGTCTGCAACAGGTATCTCTTCAAATATCTTCTCCTTTATGACCTATAACGCAACATCCAATGTTGGATGTTCACTTGTTAAGTCAAAATTTTGGGTAAAGCTTATAGCTAATCTTTCCCATTCAATGGTTCCTCTTCACAGCTCTTCTGAGGTCTACCAACTTCATGGCACCATTTCCAGAGTATGGATGAATCAATGAACCCATTCTTGTCGCGGGTGTTTTTTCCAAATTTTGTGACAGATCTCAATATGCTTACCAGGATCTGTCAGTCCTATATATTTCATATCAGGGCAGCTGATCTCTTTGCCAAATCTAATCTCCATCAATCTTTTACATTGTGTCCATTCAGAGATAGATTTCTTGTGCATACCCCACCATCTAGCGGGTGTATCTTTCATCATATAGTCCAAAGTCGACCATCATTGTGATTCTGTGACTTTCTCTTCAAATTATTCCAAGAAAGATGCAAGGTTAGGTAATCCTTCATATGTAGGTAGTGCACTTGCTTCGGCTCCTACCCTCCAAACAGTTCTTGTGACTCTCGCACATCTGCGCATGGAGACTTCATGTAGCCGGTTCTGCCAATTTTCCATAGCATCACCTGAGTCAGACATGCATGAGCTTACACTCTGCCAACTCGGGTTTCCATCAGTTGTGGGGTTAATATAGTCTTCCTTCGAAGACATAATGTTGTACAACTGGTCCAAATAATTGTCTTTCCCTTCGCTATACACAGGATCAACATATCGTTGTCCTTCAAGCGGATCAATTAGCACAACCACTCTTATGTCAGAATCTTTGAAAGAGAAGATCATTTTCTTAAAGTTTATAATAGTTTGGTTGTATATTTCCCAATCAATTCCTAGAACTACAGGATATGGGTTTGTGTCATCAACAATGCCGATAACTTTGAAGTCGGCATATGTTCTTAAGCCTTCCACTTCCATGGCTATTTGGGTCAGTCTACCGATTGGTAGAACCTTCGACTAGTTTGCAAGCCTTAGTTGCGTAGGAGACTAGTCTAGTCACGATTTATTCATGCTCTCCCATGTTTGTCTTGTCAATATATTGACATCTGATCCCAAATCTAATATGATATAGTCCAAATCATATTCTCCTATTTGTACAGTCATTCGTAGTTCTCGTCCTGCCTTCACTTTTTTACCAACATAATTAACTCTTTTCTCGGGTCGCAGGTCTTCTGTGGTTTCTTCTAAGAGTGTTGTCAATTCTGTGACAACATCTTTATCATGGATTAGTGCTAAACAAATTTTGAAAAAAAAATTGAGCTTAATAACCTTTTTCATTGGTGGATTCCTAGTTAGTTGTTCAAATTGTTCGGGCATAGCTCTAACTTGTCCAGACATCGACGGTTGATTAGCATAAACAAAGTCTTGTCGCACCTCCAAGAATACCTCTTTCTCATGTTGGACATCTAATGGAGCTTTCTTTTGTGCCACAAGTCTCACCTACGGTTGTCCTTGCTTTGTATTTTGGTCTACTCCAGTTGTAGCACCTCCTCTTGTGACTACAACAATGTTAGTTTGTCTTGGTTCTGTATAGATCATATGAATATTTGGATTAGGGTTTGGATTTAGATTTTGCACCAGGTTGGGGTTAATGATAGTCCTAGCCTGCCATTTTGCAATAAGTTGTGGACACTGTTCGATAGTGTGATTAAATTCTTTACAATATGTACAATTTTTCGCAGGACTTTGAAAATCTCGGGAAAAGTGTCCTGGCTACCCACAATTATAATCCTCCTCCTTGTTGTTGTCCTCGACCTCTAAAATTTCCACCTGCCCCTTTGCGGAGGGTATTGTTGTTGTTGAGGATATTAATTTTGTTGGTATTATGGTTGAGGATAGTGTTGTTGTTGTTGTTATTGCATAGGCTGGAACTGAGGCTGCGCTTGTTCATCTTGCATTTGCTCCTCATTTTTCATTAAGTAGGTATCCATCATTTTTTCTTGCAGTAGCTGAAGGGATCTGCAATATTTCTCATCATGACCTACTGATCTACAAAATTTGCAATACATACTAGCAGGTGCACTTACAATTTTCTGTAAGTACGGGAATTCCTCCGACTTGAGGCCTCTAGTCTAGCATATTCTACACCAAGGCATTCCTTCGGTGTTTACTGGGTTTGACGCACCTACTACAACATCGTTCACCAGTTCTAGGGAATTATATTTATGGTGGCCATCTGATCTGCACCTTTCCTCTTTTAATGTCCCGGAGCTACAATGTAATATTGGCCAACTGTGACTGAATTTGCATCATTCCTGAGCCACTGTCTCCAACCAGCAAGGCTTCTAACTTGATTTTTATTTCAAGAGCCTCTTTCTATGATACGAGTTCTTGTTGCATCAATGGGGTTTGGATATGTGGCAGCAAGGTGGCAATAAACCATTCCTTGTGTTCCACATCTAACATTTGGAAACTCACTTTGGCCATCAATGTCTTAAATCTTTGGCCAAAGTCCCAAACAAATTCAGTTGGTAGTTGCTTAATCTCCTTGATCTCAGTGATGCATTATGATTTAGACTTCTATTTTTTGAATTCATCTATCAACCTGAGTCAATTCTCGTTGAGTGTATTCGGGACAACTCCTATTGGTACAATGGAAAATTTCATATACAATTCTAGCGCACAAACTCATAGCATCGTAATCATCTATGCTTTCTTGATATTCTCATCCAGGATCTTTCGTACAGTCCATACAATGTCATACAGAAACCAATGTTGTTATGGGTCTTCTAACTCGTTTCTATTGAATATTGGGAGCTTGATGTCCACTCCATCCATTTTATTGACTGTCGGTACACTTGGAACAAAATGGGGACTAGTCGGACTTCCTTTCCTGTTATTTACAGTGTTAGTGCTACTTGTATTTATAGCAATACTAGGAGATAGGACTCTCGATCTTACCTCTGGTAGTGTAGGTGAGTTGTATGCACGTTCTTGTTGTGAAGATTCGATCGAATCTTCTGACTCCTCATCACCTTCTGATATCGGCTGATATTCATCCTCTTCGTCACAAGATCCCTCATCTAAGTATGGCACAAACTCGTAGCCTTCTTCTCAATATGTGTTGCAACTTCCTTGTTCTAATAGAGTTTTTATTTTTTTACCAGATCTGAATCTTCTTCCACTTCTTAAAAATCCTAGTTCTAGTTCAGTTCCGCTATCTCCTGGGAACATCTCACTCTAAGGTTCTGCTGAGACAAAGCTGCCTTTTGTTATTCAGTCTATCATTTACAGAATGCCTTTTTCACATAAAAGCATTTTTATCCATGTCTTTAAAGATGATAGGTATCTGTTGTGTGGTGCTCAAAAAAATTCCACTCTACCTCACTGTATGAGGTTATTGTGTCAACAGTGAACTCTGTAATATATCCTTCTAGGATACTGTCTACCCAAAAATCCACATCCCTTAATATAGGGTTGTTTACCCTTTTCAGCCGTTTGATCAAGAAAGGACTCCACTCTTTCAGTTCTCCTCCTTGGAAAATCCTTTGTTGGGTTTCTAGATTACACAACCAATCATGCAACAAAATGGGAAACTCAAAAAATAAATTCTCGTAAATGTCTAAATAAATGTATCAGGCCAACCACTCTGTTGGGTTCCACCTGGATCCTTCACTTTCTTTTCATTCTAGCTCTTTGAAGTCCACCCAGTCTTGGATTTCTGGTTTCGTGGGTTTCCACAACATATACCTCACCACACACTTTAAGGTCCCAGCAATGGAACCATTTTTTGGCTTTCTTCCCTCTCTCTACCCCTGGACCCAGGTTCAGTCCCTCCAACTCAACACAACAAATCCCAAGATATCGACCCAACGAAGCAAAGCTCAACCGGCGGCACCTATGACACAAATGCCGTCTCACCCGAGATATCTCAGTTTTATGGGTAACTTCCAGAACCATGTTTCCACAGTTGATGCGGGAGGGTGTTTTAGTACCTTGGCTCTACACCAAGGTTTCCAACAAAGACCGGGATTATGGGTTACTTGTATGCACATTATTTCAATACCAATCTGTGATCCAATCCTTCTTTATGCGACTTAAGTGAACTAACAATGAATGGACATCATAAGCATACTCCTTAATATAATGTAGCAGTAATTCATTTATCCAGTATTAATGCAATAATAAACCAGAAATTCAACACAGCATCTACACATATACTAAGCTACTCATCATTCACTCATATACACAGCATATAATGCGCAAACTCATCCAGGAAAAAACCAGAAGGTGCTCTTCATTTAGCATGAGGAAATAGATGCATCTTTTGTCTGCGCACAAAGTTGTAGACTCTATTCAAGATCTTCTCTCTTCTATCTTTACAAACTTTTCCTCCCTCTCATGCTCTTTGATCTTCTATATTCTCCTTCTACTCTACTCCTACTAGCGATCCGCACACAGCCTAGATCAGCTCAACCTCCTCTTCTTGTCTGCGAGCACAACCTCCTCTTCTTATCTACGCACTCAGTTGTAGAGCCACTACTCTAATTCACTTAGTGATCCAGAGTCATTAACCAAAAACTACTTATCTCCAGTCTAGCTCAAGCGTCTTTTCCAAGAGTCTAGAGGTTACTCAAAATATTGTATTGTAAAATCAACTAAAATCAACTAGTTATCTGTCTAACCCAACTACAGCTAGGTTCCTTCTTTTATAGCCTTATTATAGACTCAATACATATCCCATACATGTTGGTTACAGACTCATTCCTGAGATAGTGTCTCCAATCGGGGAGGCTTCTAACTTCATTGTTATTTCAAGAGACTCTTTCTGCGACACGCGTTTCTGCTGCATCAACGAGGTTCAGATATGTGGCAGTAAGGTGGCAATAAACCATTCCTTTTGTTACATATCTGACATTTGGAACCTCACTTTGGCCATCAATGTCTTAAATCTTTGGTCATATTCCCAAACAAATTCAGTTGGTAGCTTCTTAATCTCCTTGATCTTAGTGATGCATTGTGATTCAGACTTCGGTTTTTTGATTTCATCTATCAACCCGAGTTGAATCTTGTTAAGTGTCTTTAGGACAACTCCTATTGGTACAGTGGAAAATTTCATATACTAATCCAGCGCATGACCTCGTAGCATCATAATCATCTGTGCTTTCTTGATATTCTCATCCTGGATCTGTTGTATAGTCTAGACAGCGTCACACAGAAACCAATGTTGTTCTGGGTCTTCTAACCCATTTCCATTGAATATTGGGAGCTTAATGTTAGCTCCATCCATTGTATTGACTGTTGGTATAGTTGGAACAAAATGGAGACTAGTCAGACTTCCTTTCCCATTATTTACAGCGTTAGTACTACTCGTATTTACAACAATACTGGGAGATAGGTCTCTCGATATTACCTCTGCAACTGTAGGTGATTTGAATGCATGCTCTTGTTGTGGAGCTTCGATCGACTCTTCTGACTCCTCATCACCTTCTAACATTGACTGATATTCATCCTCTTCATCACAAGATCCCTCGTCTAAGTGTGACGCAAACTCAAAGCCTTCTTCTTCTCAATATGTGTTGCAAATTCCTCGTTCTAACGGAGTTTTTCTTCTTTTCCCAGATCTTAATCTTCTTCCGCTTCTTAAAAATCCAGGTTCTAGTTCAGTTCTATTATCTCCTAGGTACATCTCACTCTAAGGTTCTACTGAGACATAGATGCCTTTTTTTATTCAGTCTATCATTCACAGAATGCCTTTTTCACATAAAATCATTTTTATCCATGTCTTTAAAGATGATAAGTATATGTTGCGTGGTGCTCGAAAAAAATTCCGCTTTACCTCACTGTACGAGGTTATTGTGTCAACAAAAAACTTCGTAATATATCCTTCTAGGATATTGTCTACCCAAAAATCCATATCCCTTAATATAGGGTTGTTTACTCTTTTCATCCGATCAATCAATAAAGGACTCCACTCTTCTAGTTCTCCTCCTTGGAAAATCCTTTGTTGGGTTGCTAGCTTACACAACCAATCATGCAACACAATGGGAAAATCAGAAAAGAAATTCTTGTAAATGTCTGAATAAATGTATCGTCCCAACCACTATGTTGGGTTCCACTTGGATCCTTCACTTTATTTTCGTTCTAGCTATTTGAAGTCAACCCAATCTTGTATTTTTGGTTTTCTGGGTTTCCACAACATATCCCTCACCACACACTTTAAGTTCCCAGCAACGGAACCATTCGTTGAATTTCTTCCCTCTCTCTGCCCCTGGACCTAGGTTCAGTCCCTTCTTCTTAGCACAACAAATCCCAAGATATTGGCCCAACAGAGCGAAGCTCAACCAGCAACACCTACGACACAGATGTCATCTCACCCAAGATATCTCAGTTTTATGGGTAACTTCCAGAACCATGTTTTCACAGTTGGTACGAGAGGGTGTTTTAGTACCTTGGCTCTGCACCAAGGTTTCCAACAAATACCAGAATTGTGGGTTACTTGCATGCACATTATTTCAATACCAATCTGTGATCCAATCCTTCTTTATGCAACTTAATTAAACTAACAATGAATGGAAATAATAAGCATACTCATTAATATAATGCAGCAGTCATTCATTTATCTAGTTTTATTGCAATAATAAACCAGTCATTCAACAAATCATCTACACATATACTAATCTACTCAACATTCACACAAATACACAGCATATAACGCGGAAACCCATCTAGGAAAAAACCACAAGGTGCTCTTCATCTGGCATGAGGAAATAGATGCATCTTTTGTCTGTGCACAAACCTGTGGACTCTATTTAAGATATTCTCTCTTATATATTTACAAACGTTTCCTCCCTCTCGTGCTCTTTGATATTCTCACTTCTCCTTCTACTCTACTCCTACTAGCGATCTGCACACAGCCTGGATCGTCTCAACCTCCTCTACTTGTCTACGTACTCAGTTGCAGAGCCATTACTCTAATGCACTCAGTGATCCAAATTTATTAACCAAAAATTTCTTATCTCCAATCTAGCTCAAGCGTATTTTCCAAGAGTCTAGAGGTTACTCAAAATATTGTATAGGGAAATCAACTAAAACTGACTAGCTATCTGTCTATCCCAACTACAGCTTGGGTTCCTTCTTTTATAGCCTTATTACAAACTCAATACATATCCCATACATGTTGGTTACAAACTCAATACTGACTCAATACATACTCTAACAAACTCATTACAGACTCTTCTTCGGTCATTATCCCAGCCGACTTACTATCTTCATCCAACATGTTGTATTTCCTATTCTAGTAATACATAACACAAGGCACTATCGGCCTGACCTATAAATATGCCTTCACGTATTTGGTTTATGTCAACTCCAATCGAGCCTGTATCCACAATCGCTAAGGGATGTCAATTTCTCAGTGTTATACCTTCCTATCACCTTCTAATCGTTGCAATGTCTACACGCCTACTTCTGTGGATATTCTTCCATGTCATCTCGTATCCTGTTATGTCCTTTAGTTGTAGCTTACTTATCTGGCGTAGCTTCCTCGTCTTGCACCTTCTCTTTGTCTTCTTCTTCTCTTTCCTTCTTATATCGCAGCATCCTTCCTTAATTCTCTTTCCTCTATCGTAGCTCCTTCCTCTTACTCTTTTTCACCCCTTCTTCTTACTTAGGCAAAATTCCACATGAATTCTGTCCTACTATCCTGAGGCCCAACAATTGTGGCAGATAAAACACTTGAACTTTGACACGTCAAGGTTCTTCTTACCAACCTTCTTCCTCTTTTCCTTCCCCTTTCTCTTCCCTGTAAGTGATAGATCCTCCTCATCCACAATTTGTGGGGCACTGGTGGATGAGCCTGATCCTTGACCCATGCGGGTCTCCTCCTGCACAAATTCATTCCATAGTCTCTTCCAAACAGGGAGCTTCTCCCTAGCCACAACACCTTTGAAAAAGGTGTCCCATGGCTTAGATAAGCCATTGAGGACTATCTGAACTAGCTCATCATCCTCAGTATTAGAGCCAACAACTCCAAGCTCATCCCTGATATGTGTGAGCCTCATGAGATAAGGCACCACTCCTTCTCCCTTGGTCATCTTGGTGCTGCGCATCCTCTCTTGCAACACCATCTTCCGGTTCTCGTTCTTGCTCTGGTACAGACTATCCAAAGCCTTCCACATCTCCAATGCCGTCTTCTTACCAGAAAGGTGAGGGACTATATGGTCCTTCACTCCATCCATGATAATTAGCATGGCTCTAGAATCAATATTCTTCTAGGCTATCTGATCTATCGGATCTGTGGGTGCAACTTTTGTGGATTCAATGTGCTCCTCAGCATCACTGACATCCAGGATCCTTGTGATCCTCTCTTTTCATGTAGGAAAGTTCTGAGCACACTGGAGTCTATCCTCAACTCTCAAATGCATGGCTATAGTGAAGTGTTACCTATCAAACCCTAGATCTCCAATCTAATTTTGTGTCTTCAATATATCTGCCCCTAATCTATCAATGTTGCTGCAAATCTCTCAACTTTAGCTCACCAGAGCCCTGATACCATGTAAAGTTTCCTTTAATATTCAACTAGGGATAAACAGTGCATTCAAAATATCTACTGATAACCACACATGAATATCTTTTATAGTATGCAGCGGAATATAAAACTAAGAAATAACTCACAACATCACAACACAATAATGACATAGTTATTTTGGGTATGGAAACCTCCAGAAAAAACCCAAGATGGGAAAACCGATGCAGCAGTCAGATATAGATTTTATTATGAGAAAATATGGAACGTTACAATCACTACAAATTCACCCAAACCTAGCGAATGCAGCTACATGGCAAAAAAACTAGATGAACCCCTAGCTTAACCTCAGCACCCCCCTAAGAGAGTGTACGACCCAGTTGTATGACCTCACACATGTGAATCTGTACAGATGTACAGAATCTGTATGGTCACACTGGAAGCTATATGGAATGGTACATCCTTCCTCCTGTAGCTTTTCTCGTCGACCTATGTGTGTTTTGTCTGCTCAAGGAACTTGCTCCTCGATCCTTCGTCTTCCTAGCTAAATACTCTATCTGACTTTTCTCCTCCTGTTTCTATCATGTCTCTCTCGGAATACAAGTGTGTGTGCCCTCTCAACCAATTGACCTCTCTTATATAACTTTAGGTAAAGTGTAAAACCTAATTTCACTTTCACTTAAAGTTAATAATCACTTTAATTATTTTCCAAAGTAAACTCAGGAAAAATAATTAAATACAACCGGTTTCCTATTTTAGAGTCTTCTACATGAAAGGACACTTGCATGCATGAAGACCTTCCTTGTTGCTGCTAATCTAACATTGAGATGGTTGAGTAAGTTGGGATAGCTATGATTTGGAGCCCAACTATCCTCGACTAAACTTGTTTTTATTTTTTATTTTTTGGATTAGGGCACTCGCAACTATTGATACTAGCAAGTCGCGAGCCACTCACGAATTTTATAAGGGAAACCCACATGTGTAAACCATGATCATATATTCGTGGGTTGTAATGTAGATACTCGTGAATGGTTCATGGGTTTGTGAATTCTCCTTAATCACCTTATAAAAAATAGGTCAATCTGGAAAGATGATGATGTATAAAGGCACATGCACATCTATAGGGTTTTGGCCACTTCAATCCAATTTTTCCTTTTGTTTACCTACACATTGAGTGTCAGTACTCAGACCGAGAAGTGCCATTTCATATAATAATAAGGATAGTTCTCCACTTCAGAGGGATTAACTACTGTAGGTCTCAGAGTTCAAGAATATTGACATGATTCTTAAGATTATAGGTGTGACAAAATCTAGATGGGATTTTCCTTACCCAAGGAAAAGATACAGTCAAAATTTTGATATGATTCAAGATGTTGGGATACACCAATGGAATCACAATTGAAGTTGGTATGTGATCCTACCTCAGAGATAGTTGATGTCATAGTCTGCAAGAAGAAGATTGGTTTGTTGATATACTTGACGAACATGAGGACGAATATTTGCCTTGCACTAGTATATGGTGGAGAGAAAACATGTTCACATGGTTGCAACACCTGAAGGATATGATTGAGGATGTCCTCAGATATGAAAGAGATCATCAGATTTACCAGCAAGGATATGATTAACCCTGATTGGGCTATTAGTGATATAAACAGAAAGAGCACTTCAGGTTGTTGCTTCAACTTGGAGTATGGTAGGATTTCTTGGTTAAGAAATAAGCAGATGAACATAGCACTAAGTACAACTAAGGAAGAGTATATTACAAATTGTCTAGCAAGTTGTGGGGAAATATGGTTTTGGAAGCTACTTGCAAGATTGTTCGATGACAACTTGTGTGTATTGTGACAACCAGAGTTGCATGAAGCGCGTGAAGAAGACTTTGAAGCTACAAGAGTCAATGACACTGTTATCTGAAATCATTGATGCATAATCTCCCTTCATGAAGAACCAACTGAGAAGAAAGAAAGGGAAGATTCCTAGAGTGATGAGGAATATTGAATTTTATCCAAAAGAATTCTACCGATGAAGATAAAGATCATGATCCTATCCATTTCAACATTGGATAAGAATGGATGCATTTGTAGGACACACACATTCAGCACCAATACACAGTTATATATGATTTTTGGTGTAATAAGACTTGCAAGGAGATAGAGATCAAGAGGGAGTCTACCAAACAAACAAAGATAAGTATTTTAATTGTCATTTCCTATATATCTATTTGCTTAAATGATATTGCTCAATTGTGCACATAGATATGTTCCTAGATTTAGGAAGTGTATTATGCACATTAGAGTGTTTGCATTTATGAACAATTTACTACTAATATACATGTGATGGGTAAGTGGCTTATGGTGTTGTACAACATTCCATTGTTACTTATCTAGAATGAAACATCTTTGCTGACATGTTGGGATTAGTGCACACTCTTAATAATGTCCTAGTATATATGGAAGGCATCTAGAAAGTTACTATACGGGATATGGATGAATGTTGTATTAGCTAAAATAGTTGCATGACTGTATGGCATATATCTTTATGCATGATAATTTGTCATTATGAATACGTTATGAAACGTTTCTAATCATGCAACTGTATTTGACTTGTAGGAAGGATCGTATGCAATCACCTACAAGAGAAGAATGATGAATTTGTGAATGTACAATAGAAGAATGATGCAGTTGTGAATGTACGATGAAGTTGAAAATGTACAAGAGAAGAATGATGTAGTTGTGGATGTATGATGAAGATGCAAATGTACAAGAGAAGAATGATGAATAACAAGTTGTCGATGTGTTGATTGAGCCTTTGTATCTTGTAAAGTTTGAATACTTTCGAGACAAGCTTAGTGTAGTCTATAAGGACCTCCCTCAAAAGAGGGAGTGATGATGTTGATGTGGTGGTGGTGCCTGTTGCAATGGTGTGGAAGCTCAATCTAGGATTGGTATGTCAGCCTAATAAGGCATGGTTGATCCCATTGGGATTGGTATATCAGTACTGACAAGGAATGGTTGATCCTAGGGAAATTAGTATATATGGCTAGGATTGTTTGGCCCGAAAGGGTTAGTAAGTCAGACAAGGCTTGTTTGGTCTCTAGGTAGATCGGTATGTCTTTCTAGGCTTGTTTGGTCCGAAAGGATTAGTAAGTCATACAAGTCCATTTGGGTCTACTAGAGTGCCCATTGTGATGCTTCTTTAAATGATTCCAGTACTATGTGTTGATGACGTGGTTGTGGTTCTAGCACTTTGTGCTAATGATGTGGATATGGTTCTGGCACTCTATATTGATGATGTGGTTGTGGTTCCAATACTCTGTGTTTATGATGTAGTTTTGATTCCAACACTTTGTGCTGATGATATTGATCTTGTTATGGTCCTATCACTTTGTGTTGATGATGTTGATGTGGTTGTGGCACCAACACTTTGTGTTGATGATGTTGATATTGTTGTGGTCCCATCACTATGTGTTGATGATATTGATGTGGTTTTGGTTCGATCACTTCCAACATCTCTATGCTAATGATGCGGATGATGATCTAGCATTTATTTGATGAAGATGTTTTTCTTAGTACTAACATGCAAATAATGTTGTTGTTGTTCCAGTATTCACATACAAATGATGTTGCAGATGATGATGATGTCTTGGTATTCACATATTGATGTTGTAGATGATGATGATGTCTCTGTATTCACATACTAATGTTGCAAATGATGATGATGTTATGTGATGATGATGTTCGACAAAGATGATATTCCATGATGAATATGATGCTTATGATGTTGTCGTTACAAAACTTCCTATGACATATAGATTCACCAATCAGCTGTATAGTTGTTGTGGTGGTTGTTGATGATGATGTAGAATACCTTCCTTGTGAAGAGGGAGTGTTAAAAGAAATGTAACTTTAGAAGATAGTCTATTATACTTTTATTCTATTCCTCCTTCAGAGATTTTATTCCTTTGTTCTAATATTTCCTTGATGTAATTTGTCATGTAAAAGTCATGGGGTAAAACCTCCATAGTAAGTCAAGGCAATAGCACCCACAAAAGTATTTTATAAATGTTATTTTGAGACTTCCTAGGTAAGTCAGCCCCAATTAGAGAACATGGGTAACCTAGTTAGGTAATTGACTCACTCACCCAATGAATATAAATAGGTGAGGTGCCTCCATCATTTGTACACACTTCTCACTCAATCATTGTGCAAGAGAGAGAGAGAGAAAGGCACTCTACTATAGAAAGGGGGTTTCTATTCAAAGTTCTAACACAAATACACCTTCTAATGATGTATTTGACCTATTGATTCTATGTTCATGACTGATGAGTGAGGATTGTAACTCATCAATGGTAAAATGGGACAAGTCTTTGTTTTCTTCTAGTGTCACGGCTAGTGATTCAAATTTTGGGAGAAGACTTCTAATCACTTTTTCAACAACCCTTCTAACTTCTATAGATTATCTATGAGATTTCAATTGATTTATCATATCAATAACTCAAGTGTAAAATGATTCCACTAACTATGTATCTTTCATTGATAGAGATTCAAAATCTCTTCTAAGAATATGCAATTTAGCAGTCTTTACCTTGTCTAAGCCTTGATAGGAGGTTTCTACTGTCTCATGCCTCCTTATAGGTATTTTCTACTACTACTCTTGGTGGTATGATTTCATCCATTGCTTGATGTATGTAGAACAAATCATTTCCATCTTTCTTCCTATGTTCCCTCAAGGCATATTTCTCATCTTGTGTGAGAACATTATATGCTACTTGATATGTTGGTTCTGCATAGCTATTTTGAACTATCTCATACATCTTGACCTATGAACAAAGCCTTCATTATTAGATACCAATAGTCATAATTCTTTCTTGAAAAAATTGGAGTTTGAAGACTTGACATTTGGGCACTGGAAGTGGAAGCCATTATTTTTAATTTTAATTTTCTTAAAATTACTTTCCCCTTTTTAATAGAGTTTCTACTCTTCTTAAACCCGCTCTAATACCATATCTAGGAAAAGTTGTGATAGTTAACTTAAGTTACTCCATAGTGAATATTTTCCCTTCTTTTTTTTTGGATGTTCAACACAATTATTTCGGGAAAACCCTACCTTTTATTCTACAAGTTTACTTCGACAATTTTTCTTCGACGGGTTTTTACTTCAACAAGATTTACTTCAATCGTATTAAATTTAACGGGTTTTTAGTTTGACCAGATTAACTTTGACATGTATTCACACTTGATTGCGACAAACTTCACTTCAACAACAATCAATTTTCACTTTAACTTAGACCGCATTTTTATAGATTTTTATCTTGACATACTTTTAGCTGTGACTAACTCCCACTTTGACAGGATTATAATATTAAAAGGTTATATTAGTTATATAAAGTATATCATTCACCTCAATTTGAAAGACACCTTTTTACCACTCGGTAGGTTAACATAACTTTGACACGGGTCCACTTCAACAAGTCCACACTTAACCAAACATTATAAAGAGGTATTTATTTATTTATTACTTATGACATGAAAAAAAGATTTCACCACCTCGTAAGTTGAGGTGAACTTAGACACAACTATACTATGACAAATACACAATATCAAATAACCAAAATATGAAGTGACACTTGTGTTGAAGTTACTTTGTTGTTAAAACAAAACTTTCACACAGTGACATATGAAAGATTATTGATTTCTTTTACAAATGGTAAATGTCAATAACATTCACAGAAGTAATTCTAGAGAAGATGTGCGCTATGTAATATTCAACATTCTAGAGAATAAACATGTAAACTTTATAATATATATTTACCCCAATAAAATAGGGCAATTATGACCACATACATAGACTTGTAACTTTACTTGGATTTTTCACCTTTTACAAAGCTTGGGTTCTGTCATGTCCCCATCCAAATAAGACTATTAGCAAACAATGTTTCACCAACCGACTAGTTCCCTAGGTTGAGGTGGAGGCATAACAATTTGTAATAAGGGAGCTATGAGACCCAAAAGGACCTTAGTTTACCATATTCACATTAAATTGGGTCACATAAATAATAAATTTTAATAAAATAAGGTGGCATTTGTTCCTAAATATACTTGGAGGCTCATGGATTCCTTGGGTGGCTAGATTCCCCCACACACACTTGGCATGACCTTCATCCAAAATTTAATACATGGGGAATGTAATGTTATTGGGGGGTGATGTGGTGTCAAATAGCATACCATGAGCCAAGGAATTTGAATTATTAAATGTTATTAACTCCCATGGAAGAGGAAGAGACTAAGAAGACAATGTGTGGCTCTTGGAGGGAGATTCCATACACTCAGCGACAACTAATGATGAAAGATTCTATTACAAATATGACAATTTCATACCTTATTGTATACATATGACAAAACTGACATGACAGGTCTAAAAATATCCACCAAGTGGGCGCATTTGGGAGTTAGAGGTAGCCATTCGAATTGGGGAAAGAATTGGAGCATGAGGAAGAGGACAAGTGTCATAGGAGTTACTAAACCACTATGATGAGTTGGAGGAAGCCTATGGAGGTAAATTATATCCTAGGAGGCCTCATGAATTTAATAAAAGGATAGAATGAGGAAGTAAAATGGATTTTGATCATTTTTTAATTTGCTTTTGTCATTTTGGAGAGCTTTTGCTTGTCTATTGCACAGTGAGTGTTCACTCCCCCTGCTTGTGAACCAATTTCGAGGGAGTTGGATTCCTTTCCAAGTTGGTTGATGGATAGGCAATTAAAAACTCTCATTTGGATCTGAATTGATTTTTTTAGTTGCAGGTTGAAGGCTCATACATTTCGAGACTTGTCTATCTCCCCCTTCTCTCTTTCCAACTTCATCATTCCCCATACTCTCATTTGATGGCGCACTTTTTGGAGTGGTGCTTGCGCTTGGATGAGTATAGTTATTCCAAGGCTTGGGTATATGATTCTTGGATATGTAATATTATGTACCTATCAGTCAAACTATCATAAATACATGTGCAAAAATGCTCACATTTCCAAGCTCTTGATTAACTAGTTTTCATGTATTTGGTTTCCATTTTGAAAGAGTTATATATATTATATGTATTAAGGAATTTATATGATATTTAATTATTTTTTGGAATATATTTATATGTTGTATATGGTCTCCATTTATCATGCCACTCTCTTATCTACTCCATGTACTTTTCATGAGTTAAAATTGAGCTAGTAATGTCATTTCCCCTTAAGCAATTTCACTGAAAGTTGTCATACGAATGTTGCACTTTATAACCAGTTTTCATAGCTAATAACCATGTGTAATGACATAACATAATGTATTATATCATTCCCTATACTCTTTTCACAAATTTTGGAGGTTCATACTTGAGTTGGGAAGCCAATTTGGCCTACACCCTAGGGGGGATTTAACCACAATTTCCTAGGAATTTTGCTCTTTTTGTCATCAGTCCCAAATAAATTTGCAGGATATTAAGGTCAGAAAAAAAAATTTAGTGGTCATATTGGAATGTAATAAGACTCACCAAACCATTTCCTTTCAGATTCGGGATCATTTGGAGTTAGTTGGAACTGCCATAGCCATGACTAGTTAAGCCTGAATTTGCCCAAATTGCAATATTTTCCCAAAATTTATGAGTAGGGACATTACAGTGGTATTAAAGAAAGGTATTGGAACATGTTGAATTTATGTATTCATCTTTCCTAATTATTTTCTTCCTCCATTAGATACTGAAACTGAATACATTATCAGTGGAAGAGAAGAAGGTGAAGAAGTCAATTATGCTTTCAAGGGGATTAGGGAAAAATTAGGATTCAAAGTTATGGATAATAAGGAGGATCTTAGGACATAGATGAAGTCATTTTTTGATGATATGACCAGGAATTTTATGCAAGGGTTTTAATTGTTTGCTAGCCAAGTTGGGGGCAAGTTAACACCAGGGAGTAGTAATCTTCTCAAAGACTGGACCTCACAATAGACCCCGTGAATTCAACAATCAGATTAGACCTATAGCTCCTAAGTTTTAATAGACTAAAGAGATATTTGACACTACTTATGGCATGAAGGAAGTAGTAGATGAGTGGCAACAACTAAGTGAAGAATGTAGGAAAATTCTCCCTTTCGATCAGTTCTTCAAGGTCTTTAGCAAGCTAAAGTATGGAGGAAAGGGGAATAGGACACATTTTCTAAATCATGAATTTAAGTATACCATAGGCAAGGTAACTATCCCTTCCTTTGGTGGCTCTTCCCAATTTTTTGTTCGTGCTTGGATACAAAAACTAGATGTGTATTTCCAGTTGACTCCTATGGTTGAAGAGGATGCATCGACAATGGCCATTCTACATCTTGATGGAGAACCTAATGATTGGTGGTTCCAAGGTTTTAATACCTTGGTGCATTATAATATTTCATCCTATGAAGAGTTTTCCAAGGCTTTAGTGGAGAGATTTGATAAGAAAGACCCTAAACTTCCTTTCAAAGAATTGGCACAATTAAAGAAAATTGGTACCCCTTAAGCCTATATATATTAGAATTTCAAAAGCTCTTAGTGATGGTTTCTGATAACTCTATGGCTAGGTTGGGTCTACTATACACTAAAGGGTTGGCGGAACCTTTGAAAGGGCTTGTGGAAGCCCGCAACCTAACTACATTGAAGGATGCCATAAATTTGACAAGAGATTTGCAAAATGTGTTGCCAAAGACTAGGAATACCCCTAATCCTAATTTTCCTTCCCAGTTCAAATAAGGGAGGAAACCATGGCAAAAGGAATATTTTTTTAAGGAGAATAAGGAGGGACCAAGCAAAGAAGAACTCAAGATAAAGACATTGTACTTCACATGCCAGCAACCTTGGGTTACTGGACATAAGTTTGCTAAAGGGAAGGCACATTACATTGAAGTCTTATCTAAAGATGATGAGGAGGAGTTGGAGGAAGAAGTAAAATTTGCAGCCCAAGAAGAGGGTTATGAAACAATAGAAGAAGAGAATCCCTCTCACACCCTTGCAGTACTTTTAGGTGTGCCTAGATTTCACAGCCTTAGACTCAAGGGTAATATACAAGGCCAAAAGGTTACAGTTCGAGTGGATGGAGGAGCCACTCATAACTTCATAGATGCAGCCTTGGTGGAGAGGAGAAATCTACAAACTGAAACTTTTGATGGCTTCACAGTCATCACTCTAGGTAATAATTCTATGGACTGCACCAAATAGATTCTAAAGCTTCAAGTTACTATAGGAAATCATATTATTATGGGAAGTTTATATGTAGTGAATGTGGCTGATACAAAAGTGGTTTTGGGAGTCCAATGGTTATATTCTATAGGAGAGCATACAATAAACTATCAAGTCCCTGAAATGAGGTTAAAATTTTTGGAAGGGAACCCCATCTTATTGTGAGGAATTCACACTTACCCAAGTCAATTGGTGTCCTCTCATAGTATGAGATCTATCTTGAGGCATGGGGACATTGAATGGGATGTTGAATGTTTGATCACGTCTTCCAAGCCTCACTTGAATATTTCCAAACATCCTAAGGAGATAAAATAGTTGTTGGGTAAGTTGAGAATGTTTTTGGATACCTTCCTCCAGGAAGGCCGCCAGACAAAGGGGTGGAGCATGCCATCGAAATAGAGATAGGGACCCAACCTATCAAAATGAATTCTTATAGACACCGCAAAAGGATTAGAGATGAGATTGAGGACTCCATTAAAGAACTCTTGGAATTGGGTCTCATAAGACCTACTTCAATCCCTTATGCTTCTTCAGTTGTCATGGTGAAGAAAAAGGATGGGACCATAAGAATGTGAATTGACTTTAGATCCTTGAATAAGAAGACAATCAAAAATAGATATCCCATCCCAAGAATTGATGAACTCATGGATGAGCTCCATGGAGAAAATTGATTTTCAAAGATTGACCTTAGATCTGGTTATCATCAAATTCGAATGAGGGAGGAAGACATACAAAAAGCTGCTTTCAGTTGTCACTATGGTCACTTTGAATTTCTTGTCATGCATTTTTTCTTGACAAATGCTCCTGCCACATTTCAATCATGCATGAACAATATCTTCCACAAGAAACTTTAATTTTGTAATAGTTTTCTTTGATGACAAATTCTTATTTATAGTAAAACATGGAAGGAGAACTTGCATTATCTATAAGTGGTATTGAAGATTTTGCATGATTAATATTTGTTTTCTAAGATGTCAAAATGTGAGTTTAGTTTGACAGAACTTATGTATCCTGTACACATCATTGGTCAAGATGGTGTGAAGGTGGACTTGGAGAAAATAAAGGCCATTATAGAATGGCCACGTCCCAAAAATATCACTGAATTGAGAGGATTCATTGGGATTTGTACCTACTATAGGAAATTTGTGAGGAGGTTCTCCCAACTCACTTCACCACTCACGTATTTGACAAAGAAGGATGCTTTCCAATGGGATGAAGAGACTGAAAAGGATTTCCAAAGAATGAAAGAGGTGATTAGCAATTTTCTTATTCTTACATTTCCTTATTTTTCTAAACCATTTGTCTAGGAGTGTGATGCATCAGGGGAGGGCATTGGACCAATCCTAAAGCAAGGACAACACCAAATAGCTTTCAATAGTAGGAGTATACAACCACATGAGAATCTTCAATCTATATATGACAAAGAAATGTTAGCCATCATGCATTCTTTGATCAAGTTTAGAAAATACTTGGTGGGAAACAAGTTTGTGGTCAAGACTGACGATTGGGTGATTAAGATTAAATAATTTGATTTTGATATTGAATATGTGAAGGACAATAATAATGTGGTAGTTGATGCCTTTTCTAGAAGACCTTCTATTTCTCTAATGGATGTTGCAGAAGATTGGAAAGTTATATTAGAAGTAGAATATGCTAAGGATAAGTTTGCTTATGACATTTTTATGGGACTAACCATCTGTTATCTCTAGGTTTGTATTCTAGATTTTTTTACTTTACCTAGTTACCATTCTTAATTTCACCCTAGTTTCCTTTTAAAATTCTCATTTTGCTTTGTCCCAAATTTTACCCTAGATGGTTTTTATCAAATGTTTCATTTATTAAAACCAAATTAAGGCTCATTTGTCATTTGATTTTCAAAATGTTTTATTTCTTACTTGAAACATTAGAAATTTTCATTTCATATGGTTTACAACTATATACTGGCAGTATATGAAAAATGTGAAAAGTAATGATGTTGCCAATTTTGATTTTTGCACAAGTGAAATGAAAATAGTTGGAAGGTTTCAACTAATAAGGTAAAGGATTATCCATGAAATATGCATTGGAATTTGTGCTTGAAAGAGGTTACTAAAGAGGCAATGATCAAAAGTTCCCCGCAAGATGGTGTTGCGTTTTTACCTGAAGGAGACATAAATACAACATGTTTAGTCATGATTTTAAATGATGATTCTAAAGGGATGGAAAATTATTTTAAAAAATTGGAGGAGGTTTTTGTTCCTAACAAGTCAAAGAAAAAAAACCTATCTCACTTTTCATACAAGTGTCAAATATTGGACGATCCACTATCGTCATTTCAACCTATTTTTCTAACTGCACAAAAATCCAATCTGAGTCATATTATTGCAGAGTTGGTTATGAACAACTGGAGGGGATATTTGAAAAACTGGAAGAGATTTATCTTAGTAACATATTCATATATAATAACCTCTCTCATTTTTCCTACAGGTGTCACATATTGGGATAATTGAATCCATCATTGAATCCTATTTTTCAGATCTCAGGATTTTCCTGTTTTGACACATGTTTTTAGAATGCAGATCTGAGGCAATTGGAAACAAATATCAAAGAACTGAGAGAGGTTTTTTCTCATAACAAACTAATATACAAAAAAACTCTCCTGAATTGTACACAGCTGTCATGATTTAGGAGATATGAAATCATAATTCCAGCCCTAGTTTTCATGGCGGTCTGATCCATTTTTCATGGTAGAGAATTCTAAAATTTAATGTAATTTCTGCTATCTTTAGAAATTCGACCTCATAGAGAGGATTTTGACCTCAACGCCTATATGAGGCATTATTCTAAGATTTTAGGGGGGGTTCTTCCTCTAAGAAGGAAGAAGAGGTTGAAACAGCACATGGAGATCAGATTTTTGTAACGAATTGCAGGCATGTATGCATTTTGTATCTCTTAATATGAAATGACTGCTTTGAAATGATTATGATCATATGAGCTTGTTTTTCTTTAATAATTGAATTACATGTTGTCATGATTTTGTTCTGTGAATGGTCTCATTAATCCATACCAGAATTCATATGATTCATATGTAATTATCTTTAAATATCTGATGTAGAACCTGATTCATTTCTTTTATAAATTCATGCTCGTAGTCTTTCCTATTACTGTATTTTATAGTGATATATTTCCTGCAGTTCAATATTTAAACCTAGCTAGATATTTATTATGTTTACATACCTACCATCATTATTATAAAATAATATTCTTATTTATCATTAAACTACTATCATTAAACTACTATCATATAAATGAAGTGATCTATGGTATAACCATTTGGAGTCGTGTCTCCCCTCTCTGAAGAGTTGTGACATTTGTTGTGAGCTGTGAAGTGTGAAACCTATATTTGCACTAAGACGACCTCCATTTGGCTATTGCACTTCTTCTTCCTACACTAAAAGAGTTGCAACCACTGGGAGTTGTTTGTGACCTTTCTCATAGATGCATTGGTTAACTAGAGAGATGCATGTGTTGATGACCTTCACGTTGAGAATTGAGACCGTGCTTGAAAGATACAACCATCTCCATTTGAGAGCTGAGACCAAATGAAGTTTGTTGTGATGTAGTTTGAGACCGCAATCTCCTTGAAACCCAATCTGTGCAACGTATTCAATGTGTGAGTGAAGTTTAGTATTTTTGTTGTACATTTTTTGAAGCTTGCATATTGCTGCAAAATTGAGAAGTTTGTGCATTTCCATATAAATTGTAATTCTGTGTAATTGTCTTATATTGATGTAAATATTGTGGCAAAAACATATACCTGCATAATAAAGAGAGCTTATTGAAGACATTGTTTCTAGCTAGTGCAGTTGTAATTCTACATAGACTGTATTGTAAAAAGTAGTAGAGACTTAGACATGCTCCTTTCATATGCATCCGATTTTCATTTTATTTGCAACTAAACATGTATTCATTAGCATCCATCATTGGAACAATGCTCACTAGCAAGGACAACTATTGTGAGTGGTTTAGGGAAATTAAAGCCACGTGCATCTACAATGATTTGTGGGATGGAATATGTGAAGGAAAAACCATTGAAAAAGATGTTGGTGCAACCAATACATCTAACACAAAGCCTCCAACATCAAAGAAAGAATTGGTTATATGGTAGACCAAAGATAAGAAGGAATTAGAAATGATCACTGCTACAGTCAATGAAGAGGTGAGTCAGCACATGTTTCCTAAAAAATCTTGTTTTTAAGCTTTAAAAACTTTAAAGGACTTGTATGACTCACATTTTGAAATGGAGGTGATTAGCTAATGCTGAAACTACTCAGTTTCAAGGTTAAGGATAATGAACCCATGTTGGTTTCATTTGAGATCAAATAAATCGTGCACAAGATTCAAGCCTCTCGTATGAATCCATACCTTCCACTTGTAGCATTTGTCAAATATATTTATCCAACACATTCAAATTATTTGGAATCACTTCAAGCCAGTAATAAGTTCAAAGATCTCACCTTTGACACCTTGGTATAGAAGATTACAAACAGAGAGAAAGCCTTTGGAAAGAAGACTAGTGAGTATACTATATAGACTCTTTTCCTTGCTAAGAAAGGAAAGAACTAGTCCAAAGACCATTCCAAGGGAGAAAGCAACAAAAGAGGATGAGGAAGAAGAAACTTTAGAGGTAGAGGGGGCAGAATCAACTCAAGCAAAAGATTAGATATGAAGTGCAAGCGTTGTGGGAAGAAATGACATGAAGTAGAATAATGTTGGGCTCCTTGGAAATCCATCAAAGGAAGACAACTAGAACAAAAAAGACAAAAATAAAATCCAAGAGGTTGGTAAAGAACATGACAATGGTATTATAGATCATTGGTAAAGCATGACATTGGTAAGGCACCTAACTCTACTCATTGTATTGATGCACATTGTAATATTGGAATTAACGAAATAAAATATTTTTCATCTTGAAAATATTGTTGGTTGTTTGATACTGGTGAAACATCCTACATGAATTTAATAAAAGATTGTTTTGGAGAAATGAATGACATTGTAGATGGCATAGTGTACTTTGCAGACAAATCAAGCTTCAAACCAAAGGGAATTGATTCCATCAGTCTCAAGTTGCTTGGATTCCTTAACTTTGTGTTGAAAAATGTTCTCTATATTCCATAGTTGTAGATAACCCTGATGTCCTTAGTGCAGATTCAACAACAAGGCCATTCCATCTACATGTTCAATGGAATCATAGAAATAAGAAATTCCTCTAACAACAAGGTCACCATGACCGGATATGAAGATGGGAATTTGTTGAAGTTGAAGGGATCATTTGCAAGAGTTCAAAACTTTACCTACCTCACTCAACATGAACAAGGTAATATGTCATCCAGATTGTTATGATATGCTAGATTTGGTCATTTGAATTATAACAGTCTTCATTCATTGAGAAAGAATGGTGTCTTTGGTTTTCCCACCATTCCTAGGAATATAAACAAATGTGGTGCATGCATACTAGGCAAACATAATAAGAAGTCAATCCCAGAATCAAATGTATAATGTTAGAGCTGGTTCACTGACTTATGTCCCCCTATGCCTATTCCTTCTCTGAATCATAATAGATATCTCATGACCTTTATTTATGAATACACTATAATGTGTTGGGTATATTTCTTAAACACAAAATATGAAGCATTCCAAACATTCAAGCATTTTCATGTATGGATAGAAAATCAAGCATAATCTCATATTGGCACACTAACAATCAACATTGGCATTAAACAATGATTGAATTATATAATTAAAAAAGTACATGCAATTTATCATAAATTTGTCTGTAAAAGCTTATGAATCGCATGCCCTGCATTGTAAATGCATGCCTAAAGAGTTATGATTTATGTTTTTCATGTCAAGTACCATTAATAATACGCATACATGCATGCTAATGGTAATTTATGAATGTTGAAGGAATTCTAAAGGTGTAATTTTCAAGGCACATATTGGAAAATGAAAATGTAGAAAGATTATAAATGAAAGATAAAGCACATTTTTTAATTTGAATCACTTATATCAACTAAGAAATAACACATAAAATAATTATATTTACCGTGACTAACTGGCAGTTACAACTACATACACAAAGATTTCAAAATTTACTCTTTTCTTTTACAGAGCTTAGGCTCTTGATGGTTTCTAGGAATTATGAGCTTATGATCCTCTGCCTTATTCAACCTTTTCTTTTCTTTCACCTCTATTCTATATTTTTCTCTCTATTGAAATAATAACTTTAAATTCCTTTACATATATATAATCACCGAGATTAGACATTAAAGACTAATCAATTTCTGATTGAGATTTACCAAAAATAACTTGACTTCTAAGCTACTATACAGCTACATAAATGAGATGAAGTGTGAACTCCATACTCTGCTAGATTGAGTGACAATATTTTACTTTTATGGACATTGATTGAGTCAATGAGGATTTGACAAACATCAAGTCATAATTAAATATTTCCAATAGAGTGGAAGTAATTAAAATGCATCAAATATTTTATATATTTAGAATCTAGCCTGTAATCTTACATGATAATTGTGCGGAGGGATCACAATGTGCCAAAAATAATGTACTTGAATGATTTAAATTCTCGCTCTATGAAAAGTGGGTGAACTTAAGGGAAAATGTGATGACCGTTTTGTTTGGAGACTATAAAAATGGAACAAAACTGTAAAACACTAGAGGGTCTTAACCTCCTTGATTGTATATGACCCTAGAATTAGTTTGTAGTTCAAATGAAACTTAGTTTTTTCATGTAGCACTGCTGTGATTATTCTTGTTGGAGAAATTAATTACAAGTTGATGTCCATCACATCTCAACCGGCTCAATCGAAGTTTATAGAAATACTATTTTATCAATCACTTTGTCACAGTATGGAGTTCACGTCTCACCATATTTATTCAGCCGTGTTTTTGTTATGCAATTCAATATGTTTGCTATATTTACATCCATGAAATAACTTATTGTCTTTAATGTTAGTGGGTATCTTCCAAGAGAAGCCAAAAAATAAGTCTATGTATAAGTAGTTGAAGAAGAAATAATAGAGTCTTTGGAAGAATAACATAATAAGAGAGAAAGGAGAAGAATATTTCATTTAGAGCCTATAATGGCCCTACTCAGAAATTTTGGGAAAATATTACATTTTGGGCAAATTCAGGCTTAACTAATCATGACTATGGGGGTTCCAACTGACTCCAAATGATCCTAAATATGAAAGGAAATGGTTTGGTGAGTCTTGTTACATCCCAATATTACCTTTGGAATTTTTTTGTCTGACCTTAAGCTTCTACAACTTTATTTGGGACTGATGACAAAAAGAGCACAATTCCTAGGAAATTGTGGTTAAATTCCCCCCTAGGGTGTAGGCCAAATTGGCTTCCCAAATCAAGTATGACCATCCCAAATTTGTGAATAGAGTAGAGGGAATGATATAATACATCAAGGGATGTCAGTACACATATTTATTATCTCTGTAAACTAGTTATAAAGTGAAACATTCGTATGACAACTTTCAGTTAAATTGCTTAAGGGGAAATGACATTACCAACTCAATTTTAACTCATGAAAAGTACATGGAATAGTTTAGAGAGTGGCATGATAAATGGATACCATATACAACATATCAATTTATTCCCTAAAAACATTAAAAATCATAGATATTCCTTAATACAGATCAGATATATAACTCTTTCAAAATGGGAGCCAAATACATGAAAACTAGTTAATCAAGAGCTTGGAAATGTGAGCATTTTTGCACATGTATTTCTCATATTTTGACTTACAAAGGATAGGTACATAAAATATCAGAGACAAACATCATATACCCAATGTTGGGCATGAACTAGACTCATCTAAGCGCAAGCACCACTCCTACAAGTGCGCCATCACATGAGAGTATGGGGAATGGTGAAGTAGGAATGAGAGAAATGGAGATAGATAGGTCTTGAATTGTATGACCCTGTAACCTGAAACTAAAATATTAATTCAGATGGAAATTAGAGGTATGAATGGCCTCTCCATTGACCAACTTGGAAAGGAATCCAACTCCCTTGAAATCGGTTCTCAAGCAGGGATAGTGAATACTCATCGTGCAATGAACAAGCAAAGGCTCTCCAAAATGCCAAAGGAAAATTAACAAATGATAAAAATCCATTCTACTTCCTCATTACATCCTTTTATTAACTTCGTGAGGCATATTAAGGTCTATTTTACCTCTATAGGGTTCCTCCAACTCATCTTAGTGGTTTAGTAACTCCTTTGACACTTGTCCTCTTCCTCATGCTCAAATTCTATCCCTAATTCGTAAGGCTCCATCTAAATCCAAAATGCGCCATCTTGGTGGATATCTTTATCCTTTTCATATCATATTTTTCATAGGTCTACAACCATTTATGATTTTTTCATATTTGTCATAGAATATTTCATCATTAGTTGTCATAAAGTGCATGGAATATACCTCCAAGTGGCACACATTGTCTTCTTAGTCTCTTCCTCTTCCATGGGAGTTACTCCCCTTTACTAATTAGAATTTCTTGGCTCATGATATTTTATTTGACACCACATCATCACCCAATAGTGTTTTTTTTTTAACAGGAACGGTTATGTTATATTGAAAGACTCAGCAAAGAAATCACTGAAAAGAAAACTTGTTACAACAAGCAACCTATTCTCTACTTCCTCCAGGCGATTCACCTACAATGGAGCTAAGGAGGTATATCAATGCTTACAACCGAGTTAACAATAAGTTCATTGAGACCTACAGCTATATATTTATTGGCTGCAAGATCTGCCAAAACATTTAGCTCCCTAAGAATATGAAAGAATTTGACCTTCCTGAGCATTTTTTCCTTGGATCTAATCCTATCAATCACCCTTGCTGTTCGCTCATTATTGCCCCTTCTTCCCCCATTCAATGCCTAAATAATTAACTTGGAATCACCAAAAACCATTACCTCGTCCACTCCTTTATTCTGTAACTGCTTATGACCTTGCCAGAGCCCATATGCCTCGGCCATATTATTGGATTTATAACCAATGTTCCAGTAGTATATCTTGACTTTCCCGCCCGGATCAATAACAACTCCTCCTCCTCCCGCTCTTCCAAGGTTCCCTTTGGAGGCCCAGTCGAAAAACAATTTAAAAATCTTCCTTTCTCTTAACCAGTTCTCAAACTGGGACTTGTCCATCCTGACGTCCCATTCATCCAATTTATTAGCAGCCATATTATTTTCAGCCATGATATTGAGACTTTGCATCCAGTTTTTTTCTTGATCAGTTAGATTTTCTTTGTTATTTGGGATCTTTGAAATACTGACAACCTCCCCAAACAAAGCATCTACTTTGACAACAATCTTCCATGCTGGCTGAATCTTGTCCTGAAATATTCTATGATTTCTTTCATTCCAAATGCACCAGCATATTATTTTAGGGAGTTTCATCCAACATGCTCTCACTCATTTTTTTTGAGTCAACTCTCCCTGATACAGTTTGTCCCATTTGAGGAAACAGGTCTGGATATGGTCCGACAATTGCATTTCGTCTCCCCAACGCTTCAACACATCCATCCAAACAGAGATAGCATAAGGGCACTTTAAAAAAGGTGGCTGATATTTTCGGAGGCTTCAACACATAGGGGGCAGCGAAATGGACCAGCGAACCCCCTTTTCTCCAAATTCTCACCTGTCAGCACTCTCTCATGCATCAGCGACCAGGTGAACATCTCAATCTTTGGCAACGTGCTGCAGTTCCATAGATAATTCCAAATTTCTGGATTGGCCGGCACATTATAATTAGCAGAAAATCATTGGTATCGCTCAGCCGCTGAATATCTTCCAGAGTGCCTTCCCCAGCCACGCCTGTCCTTCCTGGACTTAACCATCGGAGCTAGCCCAACCAAATGATTAATCAGCAGATTTTTTTCATTCTTTAACTCTTCAGGACACTCCAGCAATACCCAGCCTACCCATCGATTTGGCTCATCAATCTCCCATTCAAAAATATCCCAGATAGTATTACAACCCAATGCTACCATCCAGTGTTGCAGACATGGGATTTGTGGAGGAGGCTTTCCTAGAATCGTGTCTTGCCACAGGTTGACTGATTTCCCGTTGCCCGGAATCCAATACATCTCGTCTTTGAATTGAGGCAATGCTTTTTTACAGATTTTAAAAATTGAAGAGCCATTCTTAATCTCATGTTCCCCATCGAGACATCTGAGCCTTGGACCAGGGAAATATTTGCATTTCAGCACACGATTGCACCAGGAAGGTTTGGGCTCGAGCAAATTCCAGAGCAGCTTGGCTCCCATAGCCAAGTTTTGAATTCTTAAATCTTTGATTTGAATTCCACCCTCCGACCAAGGCGGATTGATTGTTTTCCAACTGACCAAAGCAAATTTTTTGCACCCCCCATTATTCCCACCCTGCCAGAGAAAGGTTCTCACCAGACCTTCAATCTGATTTATTATTTTGACCAGAGTAAGAAGTAGGGAGCATTGATAATGTAGATAGCTATTCAAAACAACTTTTATTAACACAACCTTCCCAGGCAAATTTAGCCAGAGCGTCCCCCATCCCATGATTTTCCTTTTGTTTTTTCCCATGGTAGGATTCCAAGTTGAGCTCTTGGGTTTGGATTTGAAAATAGGTACCCCTATATAATTAAAGGAATCCCAGGTAACAACACCATCCATATTAAGAACCTAGGTAATATCTAACATTTCCCTAGGATTTGTATTCCATCCATAGATCTAACTCTTCGTAAATTGACTTTGCTTCCGGAGGCGTGATAGTAACGGTTCATTTCATTCTTGAAACGACGAGCTATTATCTGACTAGCTCCTCCAAGAAAGATAGTATCATCCATGAATTGCGCATGATTGATTTCTTTTGTGCCTCTAGCCATCCTAATGCCTGATAGCTCTTGATCTTGACAAACATATTCTAGTTGAAAACTTAGAACTGAGGCCTGGATGGCGTAAAATAGAGGATAGAGTGGGCATCCTTTCCTCAGACCTCTCGAAGCTTGAAAGAAGGGGGCAGCTCTTCTGTTGACTAGCGGGGCTATCCATGGCTTGCTGATACAGGCCTTAACCCATGAGATAAATTCTGGAGCGAATCCAAATCTCCTCATTACCTGAAAGAGAAATGGATGGCTAACTCTATCGAAAGCATTCGCTAGGTCAAGTTTCACCACCATTCCTTTGTCTTCATTCTTCAGACTAGAATGTATAGCCTCTTGGACTAAAATAATATTATCCCAAATCTTCCTGCCTTTAATGAAACCACCTTGGTTCTCCGTAATAAGGTAAGGCAGGATATGTTTTAATATGCTGGCCATAACCTTAGTGATGATTTTATATCCTATGTTGCACAAGGATATAGGCCGGAACCTGTCAAATGATTGAGCTTCCTTCTCTTTGGGGATGAGAGCCAGAAAGGCAGAATTTGTGCTACCTCCAATTTTGCTACACCTCTGGGATTTACTGACCATTTTGAGTAAGTCATTTTTTCTAATGTCCCAGCAAACTTTAATGAAATTGGCATTGTACCCATCGGGACCCAGAGCTCTATCGTCCTCCATACCATCGACGACCTTCTTGATTTCATCTAGCGTGATCATCTGTTTTAGAGTATCATTGTATTTATTTTTTATAGCACTAGGAACAAGGTTCAGGAGCTCGACGTCTTCAGTGATAGGTTGGGCAGTGAACAAGTCACTGAAATGCCTAGTCGCTTCAGATTTGATGTCCTCGAAGTCATTGATTAACCTGTCGTTAGCCTCGATCTCAAGCACACAATTAAAAAAAATTCTAGCCTCGGACTGCTTGTGGAAGAAGCCGATGTTCCTATCTCCATCATTCATCCATTTGCATCTTGATCTTTGCCTCCACCACTCAGATTCTTGTCTGCATGCAGTGTGGAGGTCCGATTGTAACTTAATCTCTGTTTGAATATCAATGTTATCCACGGTTCTATCCTCCATGCCGGCCTGGTGGATCTCCAGTGCAAGGGCAGCTTGGGATTTTTTATAATTTTGAGAGGGGATCGACTTAGCTCATGTCCTTAGAGCTTTCTTAAGCCGTCTTAGTTTCTCCTCCCATACAAAGAAGGGGGACCCTGTAACCAGGGAAGACCAAGAATCAACAACAATCTTTAGAAACTCAGGATGATTGGCCCACATAGGATTGAATTTGAAAGGTATAGGACCCAAATTCTTATCCTTCACCATCTCAAGGAGAATAGGCTTATGATCCGATCCTCCAAACGGTAAGATTTTGGAAGACAAATTCAGACCAAGGAGGAGGAAAGTGTCTTGGACCAGGAATCGATCAAGCCTGGCAGCAATGTGCCCAGGCCCGACCCTCTTATTATTCCAAGTATATTTTCCTGTAGAGGGCTTAACATCCATGAGATCCCATTCCAAAATGGTCTCATCAACAATTTATCTGATGGGGTCTCTGACCAGGGGTCCCCCTCTTTTTTCATCTTGGCTGAGGATGACATTTAGATCCCCCGCAAGGATGACATTTCCTTGCAGATTACTCCTTTCCTCATGAAGGAGGTTCCAACAAAAAAAAATTCAGCATTTGAATTGGGTGCATAAATATTGAAAATTCTTACCAAAGTGTTAGTGTCTTTTTGCCTCAGCAGGGTGAGGATCCAACAAGAGCTATACTTGATGTCAACAACCTTGAATTTCTTGTCATCCCACAGAGTTCCAATGCCTCCGGATGCGCCCCTTGAACTAATTGCAGCTTTACCTCTTTTTTTCCAAAATTTCAGACTTACATGAGAAATGCGGCTTCCTCCATCTTGGTCTCCTGGATCAGAAAGATGTCCAGTTGGTGTAAAGAAATTAAATCTATCATATATTCTTCCTTGCTTTTACTACCGAGACCTCTGTAGTTCCAGAAGAGGACCTTCATTAATTACTTTTAGTGGTCGTAGGAATCCCTTTCTGGGCATGCCCATGCTGGCAGGTGTTTCTTGTGTTTTTTAGCAGCTTTTCCAGGGTTAGCTGGGAGCCTTGCAGCTTATCCTTATAGGTAGCCTGTTCCCTTACTTCTTTCTTGGATTTCCTTCCTTTAGTTTTAGTTAGTCTTAGGGTAGTGAGTTCTATTTCCCCTTCCTCCTCCTCGTCTTCTTCTGATTCAGATTCTTCCTCTGATTTCCCCATGATTTCTCCTTCTTTTATCATTGTTGCGCCTTCGTCTTGATCTTTCACTTGATGATCTCATAGGGCTGCTTCGGATTCCTTACTATCTCCATTACTAGATTTCTCTTTGACTTCATTGGATTCATCCCTTACTTCATTAGTTTCTTTAGTCTTGGAGGTTTCTTGAGATCCTTCAAGAGGGATAACTCTAGCTTCTTGGATCCCCTCACCCTTCTTAGGAGCCACACCAACTTGATTTTTAGGTTTAGATCTATTCACCCTATGCCATCCTTCCACCTTGTCTTGTTGGATTTCTGGATTTTTAGGGAAATTACAGATGAAGTGCCCGTATTCATGGAAACCTCTGCACTTGAAAGGGAGTTGTTCATAGTCGAGCTTTTGGAAATGGGAGCAATTCCCCACAGTTAATTTTATAGCTTCTGGCAATCTTGCTTCGAGATCAACCTCAACGCATATGCGGGCGCAAGCATATTGGTCCTTTGGGCTAGCCATGTCAATGTATTTCCCCAGGACATTCCCTATAGCCTGGAGAGATTTAGGATTCCAGCAGTGCATAGGGAGGTTGGGGAGTCTGACCCAGACTGGCACAACTTTGGGGGTGTCAGCCTTGGGGTCGAAGTCCAAAGTCCACCCATTAAGATAGAGACCTTGCGGCCCCATGAAATAGGGCCCATTCCTGAAAATTAAATCACCACCCAATAATGTTACATTCCCCATGTGTTATCACTCCAGGAAACTCATCTAGGTTGTAGCTCAAGGATTCCTTGTAACTCACAATGTTTTTTAGGGTTTTCTGATATGGGTCAAGTCAGTCGACCTATGTAACCTTTCCACTCTCAAGGCATGCATAAAACTCACTCGTTTACAAGGATTTTAGTTGCAATTTGCTCAGAAGTTCGACAATAAGGTACAGGGATGGAGAACTCACCAGGATGACTGACTTACACACATAACACATGCATATAAATGGCTAAGTCCTAATGAGGATGGTATTTATAAATCAAATATCACTAATAAACCAATAGGATGACAGCTATCGACTCCTTAATAAATCTGAAAATGACCTAAATGCACATTTAGGCATAAATACTGTAAAGAAAGAGATGATGGTTGAACAGATCACAACAAAAGAGCATATATCATGAATAAGTAAAATGAGAAGCTTGAAAGCATTTTTGGCTCATAAATCCCTGAAGTTGAGCCTTTATTATAAAATCAATTATGGGCTTTATAGTCTTCTACAAAAATGACAGATCCTGAAAATCCGATCCGTTTACCCAAAGAATACTTGAAAGTGAGTTTCCTCAGATTAGGGCTTCAAACCCTTTCTAACTATTTGTCTATCTATTGTGAAGATCTAGTTCACTGAGTGAATTTTTAATAACTGAAGTGGTCGCTGATAATCACCATTGTTGGTCCACTGTGAAATTGTCACCAATAGCCAGTGTCTCGGTGTTTAACTGAAGTGACCTTTCTTGTTTAATCCGCCAGATTTTCTACCTTACCGCCGCGGTTGCTGATCGGAAGCTCTGTCTTCCAGCACATCGGCGCCCTAGACCGGAGTGCTGCCACTGTTTTGAAGGTGGAACGAACTGGTTTTATCACTGTCGAAAGTCGTCTGTCAAAGGAATCGGGGCATTAGTCCTATACGTCGCCGATGGAAAGTCTTGTTCGCCGATGTGCGTAACCGTTATTCGAAATGATTTTTGTGATTGATCGGAAGCCTTGTCCGTCACCTCACCGACACTGCGGTGCTGCTTAGCTTTACCTCGTTGATCTGTAGCCCTTATTTCTTCCGATCGTCGATGAGTCTGTATTGTCTCAGAACCCGTAGTCAGTCTGTTTCCTGCCATTTCGGCTCCTTAGTGAACTATCTTACCGACAGTTTATGTTTTCAAGCTCCGACGCCTTAGTTAGTCTACCTCCCACCATTGCGGCTCCTTAGTGAACTATCTCGCCGATTCGTAGCCCTTAGTCCTTTCGATCGCCGATGATTTCCTATTGTCGCACTATCAGAATGACTATTGATTGATCAGAGGCCTTGTCTATTTGTCTCCCGCCGTTTTGGCTCCTTAGTGGACTATCTCGCCGATCAGTAGCCCTTAGTTCCTCCAATCGCCGATGATTTTCATTTGTGGCGGAACCCGTAGTCAGTGTGTTTCCCACCGTTGCGGCTCCTTAGTGAACTATCTTGTCGACGGTTTATGTTTTCAAGCTCCGACGTGCAGTCTTTAGTTCTTCCGATCGCCGATGATTTTTTGCAGTGGTGGCGCCGCAGTGAACTAAAACTCTGAAACGTCGGCATAATAGAGGACTACACTTCCGATCACTGTTTGAAAAAAAATGTTTCAATGGCAGTAAAAAGTTTAGCAATACGCCTAACTGTCAAAGGGGTTTTCCACCTGTTATTTATCTTCCATCTTTCGGTGGCTAATGAGATGTTTTGATCCTCGCCCAAGCCACCGAAATCTACAACTTGTGAATTTTTTATTAAAACGGAGGCTTTCAAACTGTTAGTGACATTCATATCCCTCATTGCATGAATTAAATTCTTCATACGAAAATAAATTATTTTGGGAGATAACATCTGGCTCCTACTTGGGGATGGGAACCTCCCAGTGAGATCCGAAGAGCCCCACCAAAATGCCTTTCCCTAAAAGAAGCTAAGTAACTTAACACTATCCTTTATTGTTCCATTGGGCATGGAGTCTTATTCTGAAATCAAAATAACCTACTGTCTACTAATTTACAATCATAAGGCTTCAGAGCCTCAAATAAAATAGAGCTTCAAGAACCTCCCATTTACTAGGCCATCAAATACCTCTTCACCTTCCAGATTCTGCAATTTGAATGTGTTATTCTTATGTACCTGGGCTATCCTAAAAGGGCCAATCGACAAAGAGTCGAATTTTCGATGTTTCCCCTTGTCCTATCTGACATCATCCCACTTGAGGATCCAATCTCCGACCTGGAAGTTATCTGCCTTTGCTCTTTTAAGAAACATGCCCTTTATCTTCTATTGATGAGCTTCTGATTTTCCTACAACCTGCTCCCTTATCTGCTGTAAGGTTCATCCTCCTCTTCCTGAAATAACTTTGCCACTGGAAGAATGAGCTGGATAGGAAAGATGGCCTCAGTGCCATAAACTAGTTTGAATGGAGAAGTCCCTATGGATCTTTTGTCTGTCACCTTATCGGCCCATAAAGCGAACTTAAGCTTTGAATCCCAGATTTTCTGATTTGTGTCTAGCAACTTCATAATGATTCTGACTAAGCTTTTGTTGGATGACTCAGACAAGCCATTTCCTTGTGGGTAATAGGATGTGGAGTGCACCAGTTGAATACCCATTGATTCACACATTTTAACTAATACCCCAACCTTGAAAGCTGGTGCATTATCAATTACTAACCTTACTGGGAAACCAAACCTGTTGAAGATGTTCTCATATAAGAATCTCATGATGACTTGATGAGTGTCATTTCTGGTGGGTACTGCTTCTATCCATTTGGTAAAGTAGTCAATGGCTACTAAGATCCATTTATGCTGTCCACTGGAAGATGGATTTATTTCACCTATGAAATCTAGACTCCATTGCTGGAAAGGCCCATTCACTGTAATCGGCCTAAGGGGCAAGCATTTGAGCTACTGCTTCCCTATAAATCTTTGACATTGGTCACAGGCCCTTACAAAACTGCACACATCAGCAAAGAGGACTGGCCAATAGTATCCTACTTTTAAGATCTTGTGGGCCGTGGTTTTCCAGTAGTGGTGGCTTCCACATGTACTGGAATGAAAGTGATGCATGACCTGCTCTGCTTCCTCTTTATCTAGAAATCTTAACAAAAGCCCAGACTGATCCCTCCAGTACAGTAGTTTGTCAATTATGCAAAACTTAACAGATTTCAACTTAAGAGCTCGTGCTTGGTTAGGAGTGAGATCAGGAGAAACTTCTAATTTAAGTAAAAATTGAATGATACCTAAGTACCACTCACATGAAGATATGTTCTCAGCTACTGGTGGACTGTTATTTTGATCTTGATTTACTTCTTTTTCAGCTGCTACCATAGTCTGCACCTTTGCTGATCTGACATATGTGAAATTTATTCCCATCAGTTCACAGTTTTCTTTGGCCATGAGTTTGGCCAGACCTAATCCCTTTACTAGCTTGGTGGGTTTCACATCTACATCAAACTCAATGAGTTTGGAAATCCACTTAGCTCTCTTCCCATCAATGTCAGGCTGAGTCAAAAGATCCTTCACAGCAGCTGAAGGGACATATGCAATGACCTTTGCATGGAGAATATAGATTCTGAAAGTCTTCAAAGATTTTATGAGAGCATAAGCCTACTTCTCAATTGGGTCATACTTCAGCTTAGCATCTCTCAGGGTTCTACTGAAGAAAGCAATTGGATGATCAAGACCTTCATCATTCTTTTGTAATAGTACAACTGCCACTGTGTAAGATGCAAAAGAGAAAATGTAAAAACCCTTAGTGTAGTCGAGACTAATCAGGGTTGGGGCCTCCATGATGGATTTCTTAATGTCTTCAAAATAATTTCTTGCCTGGTTGGCCCACTTGATTTCTGCATCCTTCTTTAGCATGGCTGTTATGTGCTTTACCAGCTCAGAGAAATTTGGAATGAATCTCCTGACAAAGTTTATCTTGCCTAAAAAGGACTTAATGTCTCTTTTTGACCTTGGTATTGACAGCTGCTGAATTGCCTCCACTCTTGCCGGATCGATCTTTACACCTTCAGCTGAGACTATGTGGCCTAGGAGCTTTCCTTCATTGAGTGCAAACTGGGAGTTCTTGGGGTTCAGTGATATTCCATACCTTCTGCACTTCAGAAATACCTTCCTTAAATGCTGCAAGTGGTCATGATGGCTGTGAGAGTAAACTGTTAAGTCATCCAAATATATCAGCACAAATTTATCTTTTAGCCCTACAAAATCTAGGTCCATGGCTCTCTGAAAAGTAGCCCAGCATTCATTAGCCCAAATGGCATTTTTGCATACATGAAGGTGCCCCAAGGGGTGGTAAAGGTAGTCTTCTCTTGGTCATCAGGGTGCACAGCAACTTGGTTGTATCCAGAGAAGCCATCAAGGAAGAACATAACTCTAGCCCCCGAGACTTTATGCAATAGGTGTTCCATCTTGGGCAGTGGATAGTTATCTTTCTTGGAACACTTGTTCAGGTTTCTAAAATCCACACACAACCTAATTTCTCCATTTTTCTTTCTTACTACTACCAGGTTTGCAATCCACTTGGAATATCTGAGGGGAATTATGATCTTGGCTTTAAGGAGCTTGTGGATCTCTTTTTCAATTACTGGTAATAGGAGAGGGCTGATGGGTCTTAGCTTCTGTTTGAAAGGAATGGTGTCCTTCTCCAAAGGAATTATGTGCTGGATGATAATGGTGTCATAAGTTTTTAGGTCACTATACTCCCATGCAAAGACATCATCAAACTCTTTTATCAAGCTGCAAAATTCAGGCTTCTGTCCAGCAGTCAGCCTAGTGGATAGATTTATCAATTTTGGATGGCTTTGGCTGCCTATGTTTTTCTCTTGGACAACAGGATCTAGCTCCCTTTTGGCAGTCTTGAAAGGGATGTCATTGTGATCAAATAGTGCTTCCAATGGTACTAGACCTCGGGGTATGTAGTTTCTGGGAAATTGGACAATATTCTGCTCAGTCACTTTATCTTTTAACTTGATCTGTTTGGATTCCTCCATGTTAAGGTTTTCCTGGTCTATGTGTATGTCAGAGAATTCATCTACTAACTGAAGGAATTTACTAACTCATCATCATTCTCGAACACCCTCCAGAATTTTACATTATCTGGAAGAGAGGGTCTATACTTGACATGAACATCATAGCTGAGTTTAGGGGGCAAAGGAGGAATAAATGGACTTGCAGAGATAGCTAGGGAATCAGCCAGGTGATTCAAATCCCTAGGAATATATGACAGTTCAAAAAACATAATGAGTCTTTGAGTTTCCATACCTCGTCCCTACAGGCCTTCAGTCTGATATTCTTTGTATGAAAAGTGTTGTTGATCTACTGTATGATGAGTTCTGCATCCCCAAAAATCTTCACACACATGATCCCCATCTCCTTGGCAGCTTTAACTCCTAGCAGCAAGGCTTCATATTCTGCTATGTTGTTTGTGGTTTTGAAATCAAGCTTATAAGACATGTGAATATTTTCCTTAGATGGGGAGATCAAGACTACACTCGCACCTGCTGAATTTTGAGCGCTAGCCCCATCAAAGTACATGGTCCAGATCGATGTTGTGACTTCTTCGAGCTGCTGACGGGTGGGCTCAGTGAGCTGAACGAATGTCTGCTGATTATCATCTATTTGCAAAATGCAAGACCCAAAATCGGTGTCCACTGCGTAAATGGGTTGATTTATTGAGCGGCTCTCTTTGCTTATAATGTATGCTAGCTTATTTTTCCTGTATAGCCTCTTAGTCTCCCCTCCAAACATGGGAATGGTGGCATACATGAGATCCATCTGAAGGGTGATGCCTAATCTTTTGCTCCATGACCGGGGCAGCAAGAGGCTGAATTTTGGAGGAATATCAGCCACTACGATGTCCATCATTACGCTTTTCGAAGGTAGCTGAGTTAAGGTTACAGCAAGTTCTTTGATGAGGCCCAAGCACTTGACTTTGATGGAGTCAAAGGAGAATAAATCATGGTAGGGCTTGGTAATGTTGAGGTTGATCTCATCCATCACAACCTTTGGCATTAGGTTATGAGAGGCTCCTGAATCCAGCAGACAGTTATGGAGGATTTTATCATGGATGTTCAAGGATATATAGAATGGTGGGTAGGAGTCCTTCAGGTCTTCGATCATGGGACCCAGGGTTACAACAGGCTTGTCATCTTGAAGGTTCACAAAATCAGTGTCAATGTGCATCTTGGGCTGAAGGGAATTCAGAATGGAGGTTTTAAATGCATCATTCTTCATTAACTCAATTAATGGGAAAGGGATTTTCAATTTTTGAATTTCAGACTCAAGGTTGAAAGAATAATGCAGCCTATCTGGAAATTTTACCTCATGAGCTATAGGTTTGAATTGGACTTGATCAGGTGTGGCTGAAGGTGCTAGTTTATGCAATGCTTTGGATGGGACAACCACTTTCTTTGGTAAGACAACAACCTTTCTAGCCGGCGCAGCATGCTGCTTGATAGGTACATCATTCTTCTTGAGGGGAGCAACCAACCTAGACCTCGGTTGGTAACCTCCTTGACCATCAGCCTCATAGACAACCTCTTCAGTGATATGCTCATCAATTAGGGATTCCTCATACTCTGCCTATGTCAGAAAAGAATAGTCCACCTCATCCTCCATGCAGTGGATATTGTCTTCAGCTTCTCCTTCTTCTTCAATGAATTCTGGCTCTTCTTCTAATACAACATTTTGAAATGGAGCTCTTATCCTCTGGTCTTCCCCTTGATTTCTCTCCCTTCTGAGAATCTGAACAAGGGGGTTTCCTTTTCTATAAGGAACAAAATTTGGGTTTCAAGGAGCAAAGTCACTTGGCCCCTTACCCCTCACCGGCAGATGTCCTTGGTCCTTCAATTTAGACATTTCAGCAGTCAGGTTATCTAAAAGTTTGGTCATTTTTTCAATCTTGTTCTTTGATGCAGAAGCCCCACTATATTTTGATGGCTGCTTTCTCCTGTCTACCTTCCCTTTGACCTTCTGAGATGCCAGAATGTTTGACTCTACCTCTAGGGCAGCATCCTGCATGAGTGATAAGGAGGCATACCTCCTTTCTATGAGAAGTAGGCAGAAGTCAGAGTCAAAGGAATTTGCATAAGTTATCATAGCTGAGGTACCGGTGGGCTTAATCTCAGTGGGGATCTTGCTGTACATGTTGTTGAATCTCTTGGTAAAGTTTGAGACAGACTCCCCATTTTCTCTTTTCAGGTTGTTGAATTATGTGATGTAGTAGAGGTGGTCTCTCCTCTCTCCCTAGTGCTTTAGGAAAATGTCATCTAGGGCCTCTATGCCTGCCACTGACCTAGTAGGCAGTTCCTTGAACTACTGTCTAGCCTCGCCATCTAGGCTTTGCACAAAAACCTTGGTCCATACATCTTCTTGTTCTATATTAATATTTTCCGCATAGCTATAAAAGGCCTCTAGATGTTCTTCAGTAGTGAAATCCCCTTCCCCTGTAAACTTAGGCATATACTTGAGGTAATCCCCAGTAGGCATGGCTGTGAGAGGATTTGGCAAAATTAGGGGTGCATACCTAGCTACCAGGATTCTTTCCATCTTGGTCAATTGAGGGGTAGCCATATTGGAAATGGGTATGGACAATGAGTGGAAGGCAACACTGATGAAGATATTTGCTGAGAAGGCGATGGTATACTTATCCCAGTGGAGTCACCAGGGATTGGATCTTCATAAGCAGCAATGCTTGAAGATGCCCAACCCCTAGATTTTTCTGATGTATCTAAAAATTCCTGGGAATTAAGAGTTTCAACAGAAGAAATAATAGCAAAAATATTTGAAATACCTGATGTAACTTTTTGTGTAGCACTACTAGTCTGTCTTAATAAAGCCCTAGCTTTCCTCAAGATTTCTTCTAGATCTGAAATGGGTGTTGCTGGTGGCCCCTTTGGGTTTGATCTGGTACTTCGTCTTCTTGAAGCCACCTTATATCAATGGAGTTTCCAGATAGATGATTACAACCATAATAATGTCCAAGCCTTGTCTATCATCAAAGCATGGATTTATGTCGTCTCCCAGGGAAGCTGAGCTTCAATCTCCTCTCCCCGACAACGACGCCAATTTGTTATCACTCCAGGAAACTCCTCTAGGTTGTAGCTCAAGGATGCCTGGTAACTTACAATGTTTTTTAGGGTTTTCTGATATGGGTCAAGTCATTTGACCTATGTAACCTTTCCACTCTCAAGGCATGCATAAAGCTCACTCATTTACAAGGCTTTTAGTTGCAATTTGCT
Source organism: Pseudotsuga menziesii (assembly GCA_001517045.1). Classification (NCBI taxonomy): domain Eukaryota; kingdom Viridiplantae; phylum Streptophyta; class Pinopsida; order Pinales; family Pinaceae; genus Pseudotsuga; species Pseudotsuga menziesii. Next base: position 184,669 of record LPNX010736080.1, read on the forward strand.
CAGAAGTTTGACAATAAGGTGCAGGGATGGAGAACTCACCAGGATGGCAGACTTACACACATAACACATGCATATAAATGGCTTAGTCATGATAAGGATGGTATTTATAAATCAAATATCACTAATAAACCAATAGGACGACAGCTATCGACTCCTTAATAAATCTGAAAATGACCTAAATGCACATTCAGGCATAAATATAGTAAAGAAAGAGATGATGGCTGAATAGATCACAGCAAAAGAGCTTATATCATGAATTGTTAGAATAATCCGTCAGGATTATTGTAAAATAAATAATAGGAATATGAATAGCTAGGAAGGTGAAGAGGCTGGTAATCAACCGCCTCATGAAATGTATAAATACAGGCATTTGCATTTGAATAAACAATCGAATTGGGAGTTATACCAACATGAATAAGTAAAATGAGAAGCTTGAAAGCATTGTTGGCTCATAAATCCTCGAAGTTGAACCTTTATTATAAAATCAATCATGGGCTTTATAGCCTTCTACAAAAATGACAGATCCTGAAAATCTGATCTGTTTACACAAAGAATACTTGAAAGTGATAGTTTCCTCAAATTAGGGCTTCAAACCCTTGCTAACTATTTGTCTATCTATTGTGAATATCTAGTTCACTGAGCGAATTTTTAATAACTGAAGTGGTCGCTGATAATCACCACTGTTGGTTCACTGTGAAATCGCCGCCAACAGCCAGTGTCTCGGTGTTTAACTGAAGTGACCTTTCTTGTTTAATCCGCCAGATTTTCTACCTTACCGTCGTGGTCGCTGAGCAGAAGCTCTGTCCTCTAGCACATCGACGCCCTAGACCAGAGCACTGCTGCTATTCCGGAGGTGGAACGAACTGGTTTTATCGCTGTCGGAAGTCGTCTATCAAAGGAATCGAGGCATTAGTCCTATATGTCACCGATGGAAAGTCTTGTTATTCGTCGATGCGTGTAACCATTATTCGAAATGATTTTTGTAATTGATCAAAAGCTTTGTCCATCGCCTCACCGACACTGCGGGGCTACTTAGCTTTACCTCATCGATCTGTAGCCCTTAGTTCTTCCAATCGTCGATGAGTCTGTATTGTCTCGGAACTCGTAGTCAGTCTGTTTCCCACCGTTTCGGCTCCTTAGTGAACTATCTTGCCGACGGTTTATGTTTTCAAGCTCCAACGCCTTAGTTAGTTTACCTCCCGCCGTTGCGGCTCCTTAGTGGACTATCTCGCTGATCCGTAGCCCTTAGTCCTTTTGATTGCCAATGATTTCCTATTGTCGCGCTATCAGAATGACTATTGATTGATCGGAGGCCTTGTCTATTTGTCTCCCGCCGTTTCGGCTCCTTAGTGGACTATCTCGTCGATCCGTAGCCCTTAGTTCCTCCGATCACCGATGATTTTCTGTTGTAGTGGAACCCTTAGTCAGTTTGTTTCCCACCGTTGCAGCTCCTTAGTGAACTATCTTGCCGACGGTTTATGTTTTCAAGCTCCGACGCGCAATCTTTAGTTCTTTCGATTGCCGATGATTTTCTGCAGTGGCGGCGCCGCAGTGAACTAAAACTCCGAAATGTCGGTGTAATAGAGGAGTACACTTCCGATCACTATTTAAAAAAAAATGTTCCGCTGGCAGTAAAAAGTTTAGCAATATGCCTAACCGCCGAAGGGATTTTCCACCTGTTATTTATCTTCCATCTTTTGGTGGCTAATGAGATGTTTTGATCCTCGCCCAAGCCACCGAAAGCTACAGCTTCTGAAATTTTCATCAAAATGGAGGCTTTCAAACTGTTAGTGACATTCATATCCCTCATTGCGCGAATTAAATTCTTCATATGAAAATAAATTATTTTGGGAGATAACACCATGAGTTCGAATTTGGATGAAGTTCATGCCAAGTGTGTGGAGGAATCTAGCCACCCAAGGACTCCATGAGCCTCCAAATGTATCCATGAACCAATGTCACCTTATTTTCTTAACATTTATTATTTATGTGACCCAGTTTAATGTGAATATGGTAAACTAAGGTCCTTTTGGGTCTCAGAGCTCCATTATTACAAAATTTTATGCCTCCACCTCAACCTAAGGAACTAGTAGATTGGTGAAACATTGTTTGCTAGTAGTCTTATTTGGATGGGGACAAGACAATCCTCCCCACCCAATATTGCTTGTCCTCAATCAATGCCAAGTTTGGATGTTGCGATTTTTTTTCATCTTCCCAAGTGGCTTCCTCAGTAGGCAAATCCTTCCATTGTACCAAGTATTCCTTTATAGTTCTACTCCTTAACTTCCTTTCCCTTGTCTTCACTATTCTTACCAGAATGATATTGAGTTGTCCTTCATTATCCAAGGGAGGCAATGTTTCTAAAACTCAAATATGCTGCCCTATCACCTTCTTAAGACATGAAACATGAAATACATTATGGATTTTACTTCCTTCTGAAAGTTCCAATTCATATGCCACTTCTCCAACCTTTCGAACCACTTTGTAGGGACCATAAAACCTTGGTTTGATATTTTCTAAACCTTTACCTTTTAAGGAGGTTTGTTTGTAGGGATACAACCTCAAATAAACCAACTCATTCACTTGGAAATGTCTCTCCACTCTATCTTAATCCACATATTATTTTTGTTGGTTTTGGGAAACCTTTAAGTTATCTTTCAAAACCTTCAAAATATCTTGACTTTCTTCAATCCAATCCTTGGATTTTGAATCTCTACTATCACCGAATATGTGGTCAATAAAAGTGGATGCATCATAACCATAAAGTTCTTTGAAAGGAGACATGCCAATGGACATATGAAAAGTAGTATTATATCAAAACTAACCCAAATGGAACCATTTGATCCATGCTTTTTGTTTCCCACCAACATAGTTACTTAAGTAACCCTCCAACCATTAATTCACCCTCTCTGTTTGGCCATCGGTTTGTGGATGAGAGATTTTTATAGGAGTTAAAGAATAGATCAACGACTTGTGTAGCAGTGAAAGATGTAGTAATAGCAAAGAAATGATAAAATTTAGTGAGTCTATCCACCACTACAAATATGCAATCCTTACCAAGTACTTTGGGTAAATTAGTGATGAAATCCTAGAAATGCTCTCCCATTTTTGTTCTGGTATAGGCAAGGGGTGCAAGAGATCAGCTGGATGATTGTGCTCCAATTTGTTTTGCTAACATGTTGTTCATTCGTTCACATATTTTATAACATAATTCTTCAACCCTTTCCAAGAGAATGTTTCTCTCAACATTCTATATGTTTTGAAGAAACCAGGGTGGCTTGCTAGAGGAGAATAATGATCTCTCTTCAAAACTTTCAGCTTCAAGCCCGAACCAGGGACCAAATAGATTCTATATTTGTAGTATATGATTCATTCCAACACCTTATACCTATAATGATGGTGTTATCACTAGAGCTGGACCTAGACTACTGAGGTTCAAGCCTAGAGAAATCTTGATAGTAGTTTAATGATAAATAAGAATATTATTTTATAATAATGATGGTAGGTATGTAAACATAACAGAGATCTAGCTAGGTTTAAAGATTGAACTGCATGAAATATATCACTGTAAAATACAGTAATAGGAAAGACAACGAGCATGAGTTTATAAAAGAAATGAATCAGGTTTTGCATCAGATCTTTAAAGATAATTACATATGAATCATAAGAATTATGGTATGGATTAATGAGACCATTCACAAAACAAAATCATGACAACATGTAATTCAATTATTAAAGCAAAACAGGCTCATTTGATCACAATCATTTCAAAGCAGTCATTTCATATTAAGAGATACAAAATGCATACATGCCTGCAATTCGTTACAAAAATCTAATCTCCATGTGTTGTTCCAATCTCTTCTTCCTTCTTAGAGGAAGAACCCCCCTAAAATGTTACAATAATGCCTCATGTAGGTGTTGAGGTCGAAATCCTCCCTATAAGGTTTCAGCCAATGCATCATTAACCATGAAAGCATTAACTTTCCAATCAATACGGATTTGGTGACACCTATGCATGAGTTGATCCAACCACAGTGCAATATCCTCTGATGTATTTCGTGATGATACCACCCATGCGACTGGAACCCCACTTTGTTGTTCATCGAATGCCACTAGTGTATATAGTTGGTACTGTCATATTAAAAAATAAGTACTCATCAATAATATTGAATGGATACAACTTAAGAAGGTATACTGAATCAATCATCGACATCTAACTTACCCCATACTTATTAGTACTAAATGTAGAATCCATAGCTATTGAGCTATTATGGGATAACTTCACCATTGTGTATAACATCCACTTTATCTGAATTCCCATTATAAAAGGGACCTCTACACGATTGGGCTTTTGGTAAAATAAGAAATCTTCATGATGTTTTTGATACCAAAGATTTACACTCATTTCATCCTTTTGGTGGAGTTGATAATTTCCCTTTGACAATTGATTGTATATGTTTACAATATCCTTCCTGGATAGGAAGAAATCCCTATCCAGAGTTATAGCATCCATGTCAACATGTCTCTGGATGTGGATTTTATAAACTGTATCAATGGGCACTCCCATAGAGAAACAAATCTCTACATAGGAAACAATGTCCCTTGAAATCCTTGGCCTATGCAAGGTCCTCGCATCACCTGAAGTGTCATGTTGGCCATGACAAGGCCATCGTTCACCATAATCATGCTCATACATGTTGTAAGTCAATATTGCTATATCAGGATTATCAACCATCACCTTCACAATGAAATGACATTGGCAACCCCTCTTCTGCACAAATGAGGTCCTTCGTTTAGTGGACTGCTAACCTGTTTTGTCCTCTGGGCCAAATGAGTAGTGATAACTGCACCAAAAAATTGGATATGTTAGTACATACGAGTGGAAAATGCAATTCCAATGGAAACATATACATAATGCACTTTTGAAATTCTTACAGTTCATATTGCAAAGCAGCACTAGCCCTTTTTGTTGGTTTCTTATTTTGTTTTCGTACAAAAGTACATGGAGATGCAAGGTTTGCTTCCTCCCCTTTTATAAAGTCTAGAATTCTATGTGAAGGAACTAAAGCCACACGATCAATGCTCATGTTTTCTTGATGAATTTCAAACCAAACTAAGTCTTTACTATAAAACATGATCATGCCTTTCATGTCTTGAACCTCAAGATCCATGATCATCTCCCATTTGTATCGCTTGGCCATTTTGTACTGATTCCTACAAAATATTCCCATGGGTGAAAGTTATTACTCTTTGAAGTTTACAAATGAAAAAGTCGTTGACAAAGAAAAATATCAAAAGCTCAATTATGCTCAAACATAACCATTACTGAAAATAAAAGTGGCTACAAACAAAAACCAATTTATTAGAGTTGGTGTATTCTGATTTCTTTTGGCTAGAAAATCTTAAGTCATTAGGAGAAGCCTTTATTTCATTACATTCCTAGATGATGCATCTAGGAAGGTTTGTGCCTATTCTATGAATGTAAAAGATTGGGTATTTGAGGTATTTCAGAAGTTTTATGTTTTCGTTGAAGGAGAAACATATGAATGGCTAAAGTGTTTGAGGATAGATAACAATAAAGAATATTGCTCCAATGCATTTGAAAATTATTACAACAGGTTTGGCATAAAACATGAGAAGATTGTCTCACTTCTCAACAGAATGGTACTACAGAAAGAATGAATCACGCGATCATGGAGAAGGGGAGGAGCATGTTGTCAAATTTTAGTTTGGAAAAACATTTTTAGGTAGAAAGTGTGAGGAGTACTTGCAACTTAATAAATCAATCTCTTATTAAAACTTAGGACGATGGCATTCTTGAAGAAGTTTGGACTATTAAAAATGTAAATTACTCTCATTTAAACATTTTTGGATTTGAGGCATTTGTGCATATTCTTAAAGTGCATAGAACTAAGTTGGATGATAAATCGACGAAGTGCATATTTATGGGATATGCAAACGATGAGCTTGGTTACTGATTATGAGATTTGGTTAATAATAAAATTATTAAAAAAAAGGATGTTATATTTAATGATTGTAGATGTTTAAAGGTCTAGGGAATATGGAGATCAAAAAATTTGTTGATAGGTTTGATAAATTGGGAAAAGATATGATTCCAACCATCGCAAAAAAACAGGCAACACATTCAGGAACAAGCTGAACAAGAAGTAGAAATAATAAACAACAACAAGAAGAAAATTTACAGTATCCATTATAAGAAGTCCAATCTGAAAATACAACACCACATTTGGTTCGTAGATCTACTAGACCTCATAATCCTTCATAAAGTATCCTCCTTCACATTATATTTTATTAATTGATGAAGGTGAACTTGTTTGTTTTCAAGAGGCCTGTAAAGTCGAGAATAGCAAAGAATGGAAGAAGAAATGGAGTCCTTGTTAGAAAGAAAACTTAGGACTTGGTAAAGCTTCCAAAGGGTAGAAGAGTCCTATAAAACAAATGGGTGTACTGGATTAAGCATGAGGGAGAAGGGAAAAAGGAAAGATACAAGGAAGGTATTGATTTCACTAAAATATTCTCTCCTATTGGTCAGATGTCATCTATTAGAGTTATCCTTGGTTTTGTTTTTACCTAAGATATGGAGAATGAACAATTAGATGTAAATACAAATTTTCTTCATGGTAAATTGGAAGAGGAGATTTATATGGAGCATCCAGAATGATTCAAAATAAAAGGTAAAGAGAACTTGGTTTGCAGGTCGAAGAAGAGCCTTTATGAGATGACACATGCACCTCACTACTGGTATAAAAAATTTGATTAATGTATGTTGGAGCAAGGTTTTCATAGACTAGAGGCTAATCATTGTGTCTGCATCAAGAGATATGACTAAGGAAAGTACATTATATTATTGTTATATGTGAGTTGTTGGACATGATAAGACTATGATTAACAATTTGAAGAAGGATTTTGACAGTCAGTTTGCAATGAAAGATTCAGATCCAACACAACAAATATTGGGCATGAAGATTATGCGTGATAGAGAGATGAAAAAGTTGTGGTTGTTACAAGGAAAATATATTGAGAACGTGCTAGAAATTTTCAATATGAAGGATGACAAGCTAGTTTGTAGACCTGTTGCACCTCATTTTAAATTGAGTGTCGATTTGTGCCCTCGTGATGACAAGGTGGAGGAAGAAATGAATAATATTCCTTATGCTTTAGCAGCTGGTAGCTTGTTGTATGCCATGGTATGTACTTGATTGGATATTGCTTATTCAGTGGGAGTACTGAATAGGTTCTTTGCAAATCTGAGCAAACAACATTGGCAAGCGATAAAGTTGATTTTGAGGTATTTCATGGGCACTAGTCACTATTGTTTGTGTTTTGGAAATAACAATATTGTACTTGAAGGCTATACAAATGCAGATATGGCTAGAGATGTGGACACTAGAAACTCCACCATTGGTTTCTTAAATACATTTGCAGGTGCAACAACCTCTTGAGTGTTTAGGTTAAAAAAAATATAGCTACAACGTGTGCAAAGAGATAATGTAGATACAGCAAAAGCAGAATACATAGCTATAACTTGTGCTACAATGTGTGCTCTCTCTCCAACAAAAGCATAATACATAGCTACAACCTATGCAAAGAGATGATACGGATACAACAAATTCTTAAAGAGCTGGGAATAAAACAAGACAAATATGCCTTGCAATGTGAGTCATAAAACCATTTATTTAGCAAATAATCCAACATTTCATTCACAAACCAAGCACATTGACCTGAGGTATCATTGCAATCTTCAAGGAAGGAAAATTATGTTTGAAAAAGATCCATACAAATGAGAATCCTGCCAAGAGACAAGAGAGAGTTGTGTAGAAGCTTGGTAGGCGTGCAAAGTGACTTGAAGCACAAGTTTTGGCAAGGATCAGTAGCAAAGAGTTTATTTACAGTAGCAACCTATTATCCAGGAGTCTTCATTTAGCTTTAAGTGAGTGTTAGTTTATTTAAGCAAAATTATTCAGGCACCGCTGGTGAGGATCGTTCGCTGCCCATCTCTGTCTTGTTGGAAATAATATCTAATTTCAACCACCACTGAAGCTTGCATTTAATGAAGAAGAAACTTGTATAAGAATCAGGCGCCTTCGTTTTTGTAACCCTTCAATTCGGTTTTGTAACCCTTCAATGTTGAGCTGAGGTGAATATATAGAAACATAAGTGAATATACAGAAACAGAGTATTTACCCTGTTCTGCATGCCATTTTTTTATCAAACTATGTGTGCGCTTATGTCCTGCCTTTTTTTTTCAAATTATGTGTGTGCTTATGTCCGTATGCAATAGAATAATTCTATGGCGCTGCTAAGAAATTGGACTCTATGTACTCTTTGAACTCTTGATTTTGATTTTTGAGAACAAAGACTTCATTGAGGGCTGCACTGCGTTCGAGCCTATGTTTATAGGTGGTATTCACAGCTTATGGCATATCTCACCAAACATATCTACAAATAATAACAGAAAGGAGGAATATATTTGCTTCACTTATATTTACTCGGATAAAAGTTTAATCTGTTAATTGACTCGCTCGAAATCCAAATGCAATATAACAACATCTTATAAGTCCCAATCTAATACCAGAGCTATTCCAATTCCCAGAAATGGGCTCATTTTATTAGAAATTGATATAAATTTCTGGAGAATATATTTGCTTCACTTATTGTGAGCTATCATGCTGTATAAACCTTCCACAGATTTGTCAAAAAGAATTAAGCATTTCCGGAACTCATATAAGAAAGCTTTGACTGGTAAATTAAGCTAACAAGCCATGGCAAATTCCAGGCAGTGGTGAATCATTGAAAATTGAGATATATTATTGTTTTAACCAAACAAAATGAAAACACTCTGGGCTACCCACACCACATAACGCGTGCCATTTCTCATGATTGACTGTACAAAGAAAGGAGTATGTTAAACCCACGACAGACTGTATAAAGGAGTATGGACTACGACGATACAGAAATTGTGAGATATGAATGCGAAATGTTAACTCTTTCCTTTGATGGGAGTAGTTTTCATACCTGTTGAATCTTTGTTGCGCGCAGAATGGTCACTGTTTCATGCGATGGAGTAAAAACCTTGGGAACTGGTTACTGGTTACTGCCGCCTGAAACAACCCTTCGGAATTAGTAAACAGAGCAGTCTAAGGGGAGTAGGGGCCGAATGCATGCGCCTAGTGGACTACCCCGAAGTCTACGTGACTGTTCTTCCATGCTTTGTGCCCGCGCCGTAGACTTTCTTTTCTTTCCGACCAGTTTTGGAGGTGCTGTGGAGCCCTCATTTCCGTTCGCCGTCGCCGTGCATGGAACTCAGGAGTTGCTGGAAGATTCCGGCGGCGACTGGTTGGCTTCGATGATTTGGCCAAGAAGTGGAACGACGACCGGCTTCGGGGCCAAATCGTAGAAGCCGTAGACTACTCCATAAAAAACATCTTAAACAATGAATTTGGCTTATTTATTATTCACATAAACAAACCACAAATATCATATAAAATAACCTAAGAAAGAGACTACATATAAAAACTAAGAAAGAGACTACATATAAAAACACATATTCTTTAGACATCCAATAAAGCACCAAGAAATTCACCTTTCAATGAAAATTTTCCTATTTTCCAACTCCGCCTTGATTGGCAATATTCTCCACGTGGCAATGGAAAGTAACTCTGCCTTGAATAGCCAATATTTTCCACGTGGCAATGGGAACTCAATTGTAAAGGAAACGAGTTAAGGTTCAGAGGTCACAGATATCGCATGCACATTACATGCTCTCGAGTTTGAGTTTGAGGATGGTGTTTTTGCTACTGCAGGGATTGAACCGAACAGCTTTTTCTCAGGTGGGCTTGCAGTCTTTTCTGTTGAGGTGAGATTGCAAGACTTTCTTTTCAGATTTCGTCCATGGAAAGAAATTTGTTTTTAGATTTCCTCACGCTCAAGCTCAAACTAAACTACAGTTTATTATTTATACTGTCTCAATCTATTCTCACACCTGATATATAGACGTAGCTAGGGACGTGTTAAAACCAGACTTGTCAAATTCTATTTCATAAAACCGAACATGGAGAACCCAACACAATCAAGTCTCATCAAAATTAGGACAATTGCGTATTTTTCATGCATTTTTGAACTCCAACAATGGCAGGATTTCGTGGGTATGCAATCATATAAGGGATTTGGAAAGGGTTCTTAATACACATTAGGCACCCTATACAGGAAATACAGTGGAAACAAAATTTAGGGAGAGTTGGGTTGGTCTGATTCTCTTATCTTTTCTCACATAAAGATCTTTTCTGTTATGGATCATAAATGTTGGGTATGAGCAGGATGGCCCTCGTGTCTTCGTTGGTTGGATACAATGGAGAAGATTAGGTTTTTACTAGTTTCGCAAGCAATACCCAGTGCCTATTAGGGTATGCGAAACTTTGTTACCAGAAACTTGACTTAAAGATCAATTTTTTATTCCCTTCCTCTTCCTGTTCTCCGTGAGGAACTGGGAGATAACGAAGAGTACCGGGTCTGTCAAGCCGTGAGAAGGAAAACCCGTCGCCCGTGTGAAGGAGAAACCGGCATGAAGACGATTGATGTGAAGGTGAGAGTGCAGACAAGCAAATTACTTCGTTCTCTGAGCCGTCAATTCCGTAATTATTTGAACACAGAGAAGGAAAAGAGTCAAGTGAGAGCCCGTAGAGGAGTAAGCCGCCGAAGAGTTGAACCACAAGTTTCAATTCTCAGAGCCTCCGTCATTTTTTGATTGAATGGAGAACGCAGCGATTACCCTCACGAAGAGAAGAATCAAGCCGCTGACAATTCTGAGTCAAACAAGTTAGGAGAGTTGACGCAATACGTGAATAAGGAGAGCCCGTCACTCGAAGTTTGCCCTAGCTGCCGAAAATTTGCGAAGTGATTTAGTTCCAGCTATCGATTTCTGAGACTTCACGAGCTGGAAGAGAGGTACAGGTACACACACATATATTTTTTATGCTCAAACTTTCGAAAGGTGATTGGATGTAAAGATCACAATAATAAAATTATTGCTAGAGGGTTAAGATGTAATGATATGTATAACTTATAAGTTTGATGGCATACTACAACAACAAGCTTTTTTAACCTGTTCAGCTTCAAATAATTAATTATGGCATGAAAGATATGGGCATCTTAATAACTGTTACTTAAAAATACTTCATAAAAATAATTTGGTGAATGGTTTCCCTAATATTGAAGAAGAGAAGGGTGTATGTGAAGCAACATCAGTTCCAATTTGACAATACCAAAACATGAGCATCTTATGTACTTGAACTTCTACATAATGATGTATGTTGGCCCAAGAGAACTTCATCTCTTGGAGGAGCTAAGTATTTTTTAACATTCATTGATGATTTTTCACGAAAAATACGGGTTTAGTTTTTATAATCACATATATTGTAGATGGGATACTATGATGCATCATACATATTTTTTCTTTATTCTCCAAGCCAGACATATTGATGGGATACAACATGGATCATCATTATAGTATGAGCCATTTAGAGCATTCATTCAGTAGTAGATGCAGAGTATTTCCTTGCCATGACCGAGATCTCCTTGTCCATTGAGATGACTTTGGTGATGACATAGTTCATTCGAGCAAAGCAGTAGAGACGGTACACAGTTCATAGATGAGCACATGATGCGGAGCATGACTAGTGGCGCGGGATCTGAGGGATCCGTTCTGCATGTCGCCAAGATCCTAAGATTGACACCTGGCATGCATTTGCTGTTATAAAAGAGGTGTTTACGGTAGTAAGAGTAGTTTTGAGTTTTTGGGCTTCTAAGTTTCTGAGTTTTTCTTTTTTATTAGGGAGCAGTTTTTGAACTAGCAGCTGGGTTCAAGAGCTAAGGAATAAAAAAGGCCTGCGTGTCCATGGGATTTCAGTGGGGAAATAAAGGGGCTGGAGTGCCCAGCAGATAGAAGGCTTCTGTACTAAGTCTGAGTTGTAATACTCATTTTTGTTTTTCATAATACAAGGAGGAGTGGCCGGTTCCAAATGGCCCCTGTTTTCTTCTTCAGTTCCCTTATGAATGCTGTTTTCTGGAAATTGTTTCCTGTTCAGTTTTTTTTTGGTGTGCTGTAGTTGCAGGTGTTTCCAACAGAGAGTTGGCGTCTGCATCAGATTGGTATCAGAGCACACGATGGCTCAGAGAGGAGTCCGTCTTAACTGGGGTAGAAGAGGCAGAAGAAATGTCAGGCGGAGAGGATCCATCGAGGAAGAACTGCTTCGAAGATTAGAAACTATCGAATCCAGATTGCCCCCAGAAGAGTCTGAGGAGGAACTAGAGGTTTCTCGTGAGTGGCCCAGAGCTGCTAACCCGATGGAGAGATTGATTGAAGCAATAACCAAGCAAGGGACAAGAGTAAAGGTTGAAGTCCCTGATTTCAAGGGTGACTTGAATCCAGACTTGTTTATGGATTGGATTCAGGAGCTGGAAAAATATTTCGACATGGAAGGGATCGAAGAGATGGATCCAAGGAGGACTAAAATCGCTGCATCCAGGATGAAGTCACATGCAGCTCTGTGGTGGGAGAACCTCCAAAATGTTAGGAAGAGACAAGGGAAGGAGAAGATCAAGTCATGGCCGAAGATGCTGAAGCGTCTCAATGTTAAATTTATGCCCTCAGATTATCAACAAAAACTCTTCAAGGAATACCAGAATTTAAGACAAAAGGAATTGTCTATATCAGCTTTTACAGAAGAATTTCTGAAATTGCAAATTAGAACGGGGCTGCAAGAAGATGATGAGCATGCAGCAGCCAGGTATGTCAATGGCCTCCGGTATCAGCTCCAAGACGAATTAGCCCTGCTCAAGGTGAATTCAGTCGATGAAGCATATCAATTGGCATTAAAAGCTGAAGAGAAGTTGAATCGGCGGGGCAAGGCAGCATTCCAGCATGGCAGTAGCAGCTTAAACAAGGGTAGGGGAAACTATTCAAGATCTACGAGTGAAGCCGACTCCAGTATGGAACAGAAGTCGGATCCCCAAAGTAAGACGAGCTTCGGGAGTAGGGGGAGAGGAAGACCCTTTCCAGGGAATTGGCGACCCCTGAAGTGTTTCATTTGCAGCGGGCCTCATAAAGCGGTAGAGTGCCCAC
>LPNX010736080.1:200770-243361 GCA_001517045.1 Pseudotsuga menziesii
AGCTGGGTTCGAGAGCTAAGGAATAAAAAAGGCCTGCGTGTCCATGGGATTTCAGTGGGGAAATAAAGGGGCCGGAGTGCCCAGCAGATAGAAGGCTTCTGTACTGAGTCTGAGTTGTAATACTCATTTTTGTTTTCATAATGCAAGGAGGAGTGGCCGGTTCCAAATGGCCCCTGTTTTCTTCTTCAGTTCCCTTATGAATGCTGTTTTCTGGAAATTGTTTCCTGTTCAGTTTTTTTTTGGTGTGCTGTAGTTGCAGGTGTTTCCAACAGAGAGTTGGCGTCTGCAAGGAGGAGTGGCCGGTTCCAAATGGCCCCTGTTTTCTTCTTCAGTTCCCTTTTTTGGTGTGCTGTAGTTGCAGGTGTTTCCAACAGAGAGTTGGCGTCTGCATCAGCACATCAGGTAGAGACATGCATATGGTGAGATCAGGTATATTGCTTCTTGGTAAGATTTTGCTCTCTCATGTATACTGATACCTGTGAGTCATTGTGCTATGATGATCATGGTGACCTATGCTTATATGATATTTTCTACTGATACTTAACTTTTATTGTCAATAATTGGAGAATCTGATGTTGAAGACCATTGCTTATGCCATGCTTTACACAAAATTTAGTTTATATTGCTATGCTGGTTCCATGTGTCACTTATCCCAATTCATCCAACTCATCCATGATTGATTTGTCTCATGACTTATGACTGAGACTTGTGAGATTGAAGATCTTTTCCCCCACTTTGACCCATAGCATGATGGACTCCATGTTTTTTTGTGTCTCTGGCTATGAAGTATGTGGCCTGGTCAGTGTGGCCAGGTTCACATGATGGGTTTCCTTTAGTCCTCAAAACAAGTGCTCCTACCAACAATGTCTTTAGACACTAAAGCATCGGAACACAAACACCATATCTAAATGATGCAAAAGGCAAGCTACGATTAGTAGTGCTTTTAAGCTCTAATGCCTATATATATAAACGATATAAAACTAGTCAGTGGCCAAAGGATGAGCACTCATCCATTATATGATGTAAGGCTCATTTGTATCTACAGGACAACAGGGTGAGGCAAACCTGTCGGCGCTGTGGACACTCGCTGACAGCGGGGCTACGCCTTAGTCATTTTCTGGAGCCCAGAAGACTTTTCAGGGAACTTGCCTTTGCAGGCTAGCTAGCATCTTGTGTTAAAGTTAAATGCCTTAAAGTTAAATGTTGCAAATTGTTAAATCTTGTTAAAAGGAAACTTGCCAAAGCCTAAAGGAAACAAGCCCAAGTACTTTATCCATTTGTGAGACACCACCATCATCTATTGATATCTGTCATGCATATGTCATTGTGGTTGTGTGTATTTGTTTTCATTAAGAGATATCACATGGTTAAAGTCAACTATAAGTCATCACCCTTCTTTCTAAGCCTTGTTTTCCATCTTCACCCGGCATTAGCAAATTGATTAAACTTTGTAAGTATGGCATATATAAGAGACTTCTAGAAGATTCAAAGATTGTTCAAAGACACATGTATATTTTTATTGATTATTATTATTGTCACCATGATTCTAATTAGTGTAATTTATTTTGGGTTTTAATAGATATCTTGGAGTAGTTCTTACCTTGGATGCATGCAGGATCAACTCATTTCATTATCTCACCTTCAGTTTGGGTGCTTTGACCCTAGTTGACCAAGTCAAACGCGGTTCCCAATGCAGTGACTACAAAAATCAAGAGTGGTTATATTTGCTCCAGACATGCCCAAGACCAATACTACAGGAGATTAAATAAGCTTGCTTCTCGTAGGATCCTTGAAGATCTTGGATCTCAATCTTTGTCGGACATCCATAGTTTGTTTTTAGAAAATAATTTTGAAGAAAACAATATCACTTGTATTTCCGACATAATGGGTGAGAACTTTACTCAACTCGATTTTTCTTAGATAGCAGGTCAACCCCATCGTCTTCTAGACAAAGCTGTCGAGAAACTCCCAATGTATACCGACACTGATGCCACAACTTCCGCCATGCATCTCAGAAACTTTTTCAGATGCATCAATGCCTATGTCAGTGATCCTGCAAACCAGCACGATGATGTCAATATGAAACTTTTCGCTCTTTCCTTGGATGGAAAGGCTGGTGATTGGTATAACAATTTACTAGACAACGCTTTTGCTACACTTGAAGCTTTCAAGACTGCTTTCACTAACAAGTTTGGTGAAAAGAAGGAACCTAGGCATCAACTTGCCTCTCTGACCAACATCAAGAAAAAGGATACTGAAACAATGGATGAATTTAACACTAGATTCACTGAGTTATCAAATGCTATTCCTACTGCTTATAAACCACTTGCACCAACCATCCTGGCTTACTACATTGAGGCACTTAGTGGCAAGATGCAATATTAGATAAGAGACAAGGAACCCACTACTTTGCTTTGAGCTCAAGAGATGGCTGTTAAAATTGACTTAAACATGCAATCATTAGGTGAGTCCAACCTCCATGGTTACTCAAGATATTCAATACCTTTAAAGATTAATAAACCCAAAGATAAAGATCCTTTATTAGCTATGAAGGATGTTTATGAAAAACAGATGTTGGAAATAAAAAAGGAAATGAAGAGAAACATGGAAGAAGCTGAACAAAAACACCTGGCTCATTGCTTGCCCCCAAGGCCACACTTCTCCCACTTGTAGTGAGGAGACAACTTTCGAAAGATTTCTGCTGCTGGTGTGCATCTCGGTGGACAACAGGCATCCCAAATGAGCTTCTGTCGGTACTCACCTGTCGGTACACAAAGTTGTCTAAGCTTGTATAGCAAGGTATCTGTTGCCTCCTGTTGTCCGCCGAATTCACACTGTCAGCAAAAATCTTTTGGACTGCTGTCTCTCTAAGCAGGAAAGGTGTGGCCTTGGGGGCAAGCAAAGAGCTAGGTGCTGTCACCTGATCCTAACTCCTCCGTTCAAGCTAACTCCTAATGAAGCCAAGGGGGGTAGTCCCTAAAAGGTTGTCTAAGGCTTTTTGTTTTAAAGTGTTCTTAGATGAATGGTGAGAATTAGTGTTGTTTAGGAGTTTTGATATACATGAAAAAAGACCAATTATGCAATCCACATTGCTATTTGCAAAACACGAGATAAATGATGAGACAAATATTAAGGCATCCACGCATAAAATAACTTAAACAAATCGACAAATGGTCCAAACAAGATGATGCAAGAATAAACAAACCAGTGCCTAAAATGGAGTCAATATGCTAAAAATCTAAGCCTCTGATGTTTTGTGAGATTGTTTTGCAAATGTACTTGGTCAAATTTTAGTGTATGTTTTATGAATGATCTTGTTAATTAGGCGAGGAGAATTACTGAAAATATTCTAAGTGGCCTAGCTCGAAGACATGTTGGACCCTCCAGTTTGCAACGAGGCGTTCGATAACGTTCCAACCACTGCGGAACCAAGAAAGCTACCCAGCGCCCACAGTGAAGATTTCCCCACTTAAAATATTGCGCTCAATGCGAGGTGGTAAATTTTATTAAGTGTGAAATTGGAATTAAATGTGTGAATTAAATAGCTACAGTGCTTCTGGGTATCCCGAATGGGTAGAGCATACACACTGTAAAATGGTAAATTCCAATTTTAGGGGATGATGAGTTGCAAATTATATCAACAAACCACGCTCTCTGACAGAGAGTGCTATTGATCCACCTTATGGTGAGATTCAAGAGTCTTATCTAATCTATGATGTGAATGCAATGCACGTGCTCTCCGACAGAGAGTGCTCTTGACTTGTCTTATGACAGGTTCAAGAGACTTTGTGTTCTTTTTATGATTAACAATTATAGAGCAAGATACACAACAATTAAGTAAAGTGCAAGTAATGAAATCTAATCTAGCAATTAGTATTTCTATTCAATGAACAACTAGCAATTAGTGGAAGTGAAAACTAAGTCTAACAAGAGAACTAAGCTAAGTGCTTCAAGTTAAAACTACACTAAGTAAAGATGAAAAGGGAACACAAGAAACACTTCCTCCAAATAGGGGAAGTGTGTAAAATGGTAAATTCCAATTTTAGGGGATGATGAGTTGCAAATTTTATCAACAAACCACGCTCTCCGACAGAGAGTGCTCTTGATCCACCTTATGGTGAGATTCAAGAGTCTTATCTAATCTATATGATGTGAATGCAATGCATGTGCTCTTTGACAGAGAGTGCTCTTGACTTGTTTTATGACAGGTTCAAGAGACTTTGTGTTCTTTTTATGATTAACAATTATAGAGCAAGATACACAACAATTAAGTAAAGTGCAAGTAATGAAATCTAATCTAGCAATTAGTATTTCTACTCAATGAACAACTAGCAATTAGTGGAAGTGAAAACTAAGTCTAACAAGAGAACTAAGCTAAGTGCTTCAAGTTAAAACTACACTAAGTAAAGATGAAAAGGGAACACAATACACACTTCCTCCAAATAGGGGAAGTAGAAAAGATGGAAGGCTTGATCCCACTAGCCTTTTTATTAATAATTTACAATGCTTGGGGATTTTAACCCCTGAAGAGAATCTTGTAAAAATAAAAGAGTGAAGAAGCCTTAATGGCTTTTGCAAAAAGGGTGTGGTTTGTCTTGTTGGTTTTGTCTTCTTGTTGGGAGCCTTTTCTTCAATCTTTCCAAGTCTTTAGACTTGTCTTTAGTTGATCCCTTCTTCAATCTCTACACAAAAAAAGAAAATCAACTCAAGCACCCATTGTTCGTTAATAAAATCAAAGTAAATCTAGATGCAAAATGTAAACTAACCTACATGCAAAACAACTTTTAAATGCAAGCTTTTTTGGATTTTTTAAGATGGGATCTAAGCCTGAAATAATTTAAAAGCAAGGAGGAAATAATAAGAAGGAGAAGTGGAGCGAATGGGAACAAAAGCAAGCAATGAAGAGGCTGCAAAGAAGAGGAAAGAAGTGGCTGAAAACAATAAGAAAGAGGGCAGCGAACAACAAGGAAGAAGATGGATGAAAAACAGTAAAAGAGGGCAGCGAAAGACAAGGAAGAAGAGGGTTGGAAAACAGTAAAAGAGGGCAGCGAAAGACAAGGAAGAAGAGGGCTGAAAAACAGTAAAAGAGGGCAGCGAAAGAGAGGTAAAAGAAGAGGGCAGTGAACAATAAAAGAGGGCAGCGAAAAAGAGATAAAAGAAGAGGGCAGTGAACAGTAAAACAGGGCAGCGAAAGAGAGGGAAAAGAAGAGGGCAATGAACAGTAAAAGAGGGCAGTGAATGAACAGTAAAAGAGGGCAGTGAAAGAGAGGTAAAAGAAGAGAAAAAGGAAGGGAGATAAGGAGAAAAAAGATCAAATTAAACCAAAAACCAAGGAGGAGAAGTTTGATAGGTTCAAAGCTTGGAGAGAGATGACTCTTTAAAATTTCCACAACTTAAAAATGGTAGATCTAGTAACCAAGAAAGAATTTTAATCTCAAAAGTGATGGAAGGGAAGAGAGCCCTTGTTGGCTAAGTTTCTTGACTTGGAGGTAAAAGCCTTGTAGATCCTACAAGATGAAAGTGTTAGATGATAAAAGCTCTTGTTTTGTGAAGTATCAGTTGAACTTCAACCCTTTCTCCACCTTTGGTGATCCCTGAAAACACAACTCTCTCAAAGACAAAAGATATCAAGTGCTAGAATACTAAATCAAACAAATATTAAAAAAAGTTAAAACACTAGTATTACTGACTATGTCCTGTTTGATTTAGATATTTGAAAGACCTCACATAGATAACCAACTTAAAGATGATAAATGGTTAACCTTTGTGCTAGATTGATAGCTGTCTAAGCTAGCAATGAACATGTAATTGTAAAAGAGAGAGTAGGGTTAAGAGAGATATCACCTCATACAAGATGAAATCACAACACTAAGAAACCATGCATGGACCTCCAAAGTTGCTTTTATTCCACTTTAAACAAATAAGAACATTACAATTTTGGCAGAGGTCTCTTGCAAATTCTCCATATGCAAATGGGAAGAAGAGACTCTTATTTATACAAGAAAAGAGAAAGATAGGGCTTAAAACCCTAAATCTGGACTAAGAGTAACAATGAAGCAAATCTGACTGATTGAATCAACTCGACACTGATGAAATGAGTTTAACTGCAAGCTTGGAAGGTGAGACTAGGGAGGTGGCCTCCACCTAGGCAAGGCGCCCCCTAATCTCCTCCATTGGAACCTCCACCAACCAATGAGCAATCCCCTCATGGAAAAACGTCAAGGAGAGAGAAGGGATGCGCAACCCTTGTAGAGATAAACCATGGATTCGATTTGATGTTGAACTGGTGCTGCAGCTGAGATAAGAGTGAGTTGTAATGATCAGGGGGGGTGAGGTGGCTCATCCCCCCTTGTAATGATCACTGGTCCAATGAATAACCCACACTTCAACCCAAAAACGAATTTAACCAAAGAATGCGAATTCTGATGGATAGTTCAATTGTTGCACTCCGATACTTGATATGAAACTGACCGATGTTGATTGGAATCATCATAAATGCCCTGTGCTGAGCTAATTAGCTCTTTATTTTATTCAATTTGGCCTTTTTTGGAGATATTTTGATTTTCTCCAATTTATTATTTTTTATTATTTTAATTAATATTTCTCATTTTTTGGGTTTTTTGAGAAAATATTAATTCCAAGGCCAAATAATAGTTCGAATCTTAGGATAAGTGTGTCTAGGGGTTAAATGAGTGTTTTGACTTAGAAAATAAGTGTTTATTTGTCAAAAACACCCCTCGGACTACTAGTGTTTTTTCAATTAAACCATTGGTCAAAATGATTTAATTAATTGAAAAATTTAATTAATTCCCTATAGTCAAAAAATAAAAATTAAAAAGCTCAACGTTGTTGGTAAAAATTTGTTTTTTGACAATTTTTTACAGCATCCCGGGGCTTAGGAAATGACCATAGAACATACCAATTGTGCCGAGTAGGTTCATATTTCTAATAACCCCCAAAGGCCCAAAATTCAAAATCGGGCATTCCAGCTTTGGAGGAAGTGGGAGAAAACCTAATCGATTATACTCGGCTATAGGCAAAGCATAATTGACAAGGGAAAAAACTCCCTGGAATACCTTAGTTGAAATTTTATTTCTTAGGGGACTGAGCCACTCAAAAGCCCTACTAGCACACTTTATTACACAAACCCCATGGGGCATGGTCATTTCAACAAAAAAATAAAAATGACTAGCCAAAATTGGCTAGGCAAAACATTCCGAACTTATGCTGCATTAGATATGAACATTGACCATGTTCATCAAATGGTGGCTCAACAAGGGGTTCAACTATGGTACAAAATAGTTGGTAACACACCTAATACACACTTTATGACACGGGGAAGTCTCCAACCAGCTTTGTGTGTCTTTGGGGGCAAGGTAGAGCTGGGGACCACTGTCACCACAGTCTACCAACTCATTTGTTTAAGCCAAATCCCAACAGAGCCAAGGGAGGTAGTGTAATATCCCAAATCTTGATATTTTCTATTTTTATGCAATTTTACTGAAATAGTCGAGCATGCATACTGCCATGCAAAATTTCCCTATTTTATTGCTGAAATTAGGGTTAGGGTTTGCAGGATAGAATGAACACTTACCACTGATAAGTCGACTGAATGTGCTCCAGAGACAATACGCATGCAAGATGAGTTGAGCTGGTGAAGAAATAACCTTGTTTCTGCTGCAATACCCCCGGATGGCTGAATCAAACAAGTGTGATGTTTTTGCTGAAGGGATGGTCAGTTTCAGTTGGAAATAAGTTGGAAGGAAGGTATGCCAGTGTCGGAGAGGATGGCCGGAGCATGCAAGGGTTTTGACCTCCCAGATGCCCTAGCGAATTGATCTCCCAGTCTGCTGCTCACGCCCCCACAACCCTGTAAACCGCTGCTAGTTGCTCCGGATGGACAATCTGATAGCTGATAATCACCCAATGCCGTAGAGTGATCCTGCAGGCCACATGCGGAAGAAATATAGTGATCCAGAGTCCTGGTGAATGACTAGGGTTTTCCCAGCTAAATGCCCCCAGCTGTACGGATGAATCTGCAATAACCTTCGGACTTATACTGGAATACTGAATACTGATGAATGCAATAGATACGGTGACAAACCTCGATGGCTTATCCTGAAGGAGACTAGGGCAGATGTCTCACTGCCGAAATCTCGTTAGCTGAAGATGCCGTCTCTAACCCCAACTGTTGTGGTTGCACGCTATGCTGCTACTCAAGAGCTCCAAAATCAATAATCATCAAAAGTAAAGTCTCCATTCACTTTATCTTTCTTTTATAACTTTCAACTGCGAAAACCCTAACTTTTGACCTAATTAGGTCACTTTAACTTCTATTTTGCAGTTGACTTGTATGCATGCGCATGGAGACTTAATTGGGTGCATGCATCATTAAATAATGCTTAGATGTCATGCATGTCGATGGCCTTTGGCTCCGGTGGCCCTCTTCGACCCAATAGTGATATAATATTGATGCCCCAGATTTTTTGTAGATGGCATCAGTCTTCAGTTGATTCCCTAACTGACAGTACCCGCTCGAACCCACAGGAATCACATAGGTTAGCGGGTGTTCTCAGGGTGGTTTAGTTGGAAGGGGACATTACAGTCCTCCCCTCTCGAAATTGTTTGTCCTCAAGCAATCTCCAACCAATATACCGAATCATTTGTCCTTGTCTCTTCTTGTCCATTTTTATCAACCAATTTATTTTGTTGCTGGGTGGCCCTTCTTTTCCTTCGAATTGGTGTTTCTTTTCACCCCTGCTCTGTATTCCCTCCTTGTATCTTTTGGGACACTTGTGAGGATCGAACATGCTAATTTTGGCTCCTTGTCCAAATCCCCTAGGGCTCATCCTACCTTTGTCTAGAGGTCTACCCAGAAAGCCCTTCGCACACCACTGTTCCTTCCTTGACTTCTTATGTGTTGGAGTTGTCCATTTCCTTGTGCGAGTCTTGTCCTCATGCCTGAATATGGTGGTCATTCCCTTTGCTGTGGCTGACCCTGAAGCTTCATTGGGCATTCCCCTTAGAACTACCCTCTTCCCATCTGGTGCCAGAAACTCCATCTCTAATGTTTGGTAGTTGGTTGAGTATTTCCCAATTGAGTACAGCCATTGTACTCCCAAAACAATTCTCGTGTCTGGCACATTTACCACATAAAAGTCGTCCACCAATGTATAATTCCCAAGTTGTACCTGTAACTAAGGTATCCTTTGTGTGCATTTCATCTTGTGATTGCCAACCATGCCAACGGTAAAGCCCTCAAAGTCCTCAGTGGGAAATCTTTTCCTCTCTATCCAAGAGGCATCTATAAAGTTGTGGGTGGCCCGACCATCAATCAAAACAATGGCACGCTGTCCCTGGATACTTCCCCTGATTCTGATAGTATGGAAGGTGGGGACTCTTGTGAGGGTAGCAATAGTGGCTCTCTGTGTCAATTGTTCCAATTCTGTATTGTGTAATTCTCCATCTGGTTTCTGCTCCGACTTGTCTTCTTCACTGCTGTCTGGAAGTACCTCAATGAGGTGTACTTTCCTTTTTCCCATACATTTGTGGCTTGGTACCCAAGGTTCTTTGCAAGCAAAACATAAATTCTTCCTTCTCAAGTCTCGTCATGTGTCCTTGTTCAACCATTCCCTCTATGGGATTATCCTTTCCCTATTTTTTGGAAGATGGGTAGATTTTATTTTTTCCTTATTTTCCGGGAGACTGGTAGTTTTTTGTGGCTGCTTGTACTTTGGTACAGAATCTTGTAGGTCCAGAGTCCTACTGATAGCATCTTGCAAAGTAATTGGCCTGTAGGCCTTCACCCATCCGTAGAGTGGCTCGGATAGTGCCTCCGTAAATAGCATAATCAACCGACTCTCTGACATGTCAGATACCATAACTGAAATTCTCTGGAATTCGGATATAAATGTCTCGGCACTGCCTGTCTGCTTGAGCTGCGCAAGATCCCTAAAATGAATCTCTGGGTCCTTCTTATCAAAGCGCTCCATGAGCCTTTGAGTGAAGTTACTGTAGGAAGTAATAGTGTTGTGACCCAATGTCACCAGTCCGTGGTACCACCACTCATGTGCTTCCCTGTCTAAATGTAAAGTAGCCAACTTGATTGCATCTGCCTCTGTCATGGGGTTAAGTTGGTAGTAGGTGTCTAACTTCTGTACCCAAATCCGGGCTGAACAACTGGATGTCCCATCAAAGTTGGGGATAGTCAGTCTCCCCAATGTGCGTTACAACTCAAAATTCTGATTAAATGCTCTATTGAACCCTCTTGGCCTGATCCTGTTTTTCATGTTGCAAAAATCTGAGAAAGTCATGGCGGCATGAAACTCATCCCCTAAGTCCCTGTATTCCTGCAAATAAGCCCCAAAAGGTTCACTAGGCTCTACTTGCATGACTGGACCTCCTACTGCATCTGCCAAGAAGTGAGGCATAGTAGGCCTGTTGGAAGGTCTGCTATATATGTGCGGTGTATTCTGTATATTGGTGTACGCAACCTTTCCACTACTGCTTGTAGACCCTCGATCTACTGGTGAGGGAGGTGTACTGTTGTTGTCTAGTTCTGGTTTCGCTGATAATCTGTTGATTGCATTAAGTAGTTCCTTTTGCCCTTTGGCTAAGTCTTGCAATGCAAATACAAGGTTGCGAAACTCCATCCTGTCCTCATCTTCTCCCGTTCCTTTTCCCCTGTTAGAGCGTATACCTGTTTGTTCCATGTCTGAGCTGATATCTTATAGTTGGATATCCTCAAAGTCCTCCGTGTACCTACTCCTTCTTTTCCTATAGGTTACAAAAGGGTCCTCTTTTGTATTCATTTACTTCTCATTCCTTACAGCTGGCCAAGAAGATAGCTCTGATACCACTGTAATATCCCAAATCATGATATTTTATATTTCTATGCAATTTTACTGAAATAGTCAGGCATGCAAACTACCATGCAAAATTTTCCTATTTTATAGCTGAAATTAGGGTTAGGGTTTGCGGGATAGAATGAACGCTTACCACTGATAAGCCGATTGAATGTGCTCCAGAGAGAATAAGCATGCTAGATGAGCTGAGCTGGTGAAGAAATAACCTTGTTTCTGCTGCAATACCCTAGGATGGCTGAATCAAACAAGTGTGACGTTTTTGCTGAAGGGATGGTCAGTTTCAGCTGGAAATAAGTCGGAAGGAAGGTATGCCAGTGCCGGAGAGGATGGTCGGAGCATGCAAGGGTTTTGACCTCCCAGATGCCCTAGCGAATTGATCTCCCAGTCTGCTGCTCACACCTCCACAACCCTGTAAACTGCTGCTAGTTGCCCCGGATGTGCAATCTGATAGCTAATAATCACCCAATGCAGTAGAGTGATCCTGCAGGCCGCATGCGGAAGAAATATAGTGATCCAGAGTCTTGGTGAATGACTAGGGTTTCCCCAGCTAAATGCCCCCAGCTGTACGGATGAATCTGCAATAACCTTCGGACTTATACTGGAATACTGAATAATGTTGAATGCAATAGATACGGTGACAAACCTGGATGGTTTATCTTGAAGGAGACTAGGGCAGATGTTTCACTGCCGAAATCCCGTTAGCTGAAGGCGTCGTCTCCAACCCCAACTGCAATGGCCGCACACTGTGCTGCTACTCAAGAGCTCCAAAATCAATAATCATTAAAAGTAAAGTCTCCATTCACTTTATCTTTCCTTTATAACTTTCAACTGCGAAAACCCTAACTTTTGACCTAATTAGGTCACTTTAACTTCTAATTTGCAGTTGACTTGCATGCATGCGAATGGAGACTTAATCGGGTGCATGCATCATTAAATAATGCTTAGATGTCATGCATGTCGATGGCCTTTGGCTTCGGAGGCCCTCTTCGACCCAATAGTGATAATATTGATGCCCTAGATTTTCTGTAGATGCATCAGTCTTCAGTTGATTCCTTAACTGATAGTACCCGCTCATACCCACAGGAATCACATAGGTTAGCGGGTTTTTCAGGGTGGTTTAGTTGAAAGGGGACATTACAGGTAGTCCCTACAGGAAATTATTCCTAAGTTTATTAACTATTAGTTAAAGGGATCTTTTATTAAGGTTTGCAAGGCTAAGACATTACACTATCTAAGGAATGACAAGCAACATGCAAATGCAATGATTTCCTCTTAATGACAAGCAGACCTTGAGATAGATGAAGACTAGTGCCTATTAACAAATGGAGTCTAAAGATGAATTACAACTTTGCAGATTTACAAATGAAATTGAAATCTACATTAATTAAACCCACAGTTTAGGTGTTATCTAACTCAAACCAGATTACAGTATGGCCAAATAAACACTATGAACAACATAAATAGTAATGAATGAGCAGTTACGCAATATAAACAATATCCACAGTTGTATGAAATGTTATGAATAGATTGAATAAATGGAACAATTATTAAACTATTACCAAAAATTGCTGAAAAGAAATGAATCAATTGTGTTACACAAGATCTACAGATTACTAAACAATGTGATTACTTAACCAAATGAATTAAAGATGCCACCACATGAGATTGCAAAACTGAAACGAAATACTTGTAACTGAAAAGTGAAAAGCTTGCAGTGAAATAAAATGTGAAAGTGCTTGCAATAAAGGTTTTGAATAGCAAGGCAAGGATAAATAGTAGTAACCTGTGTTTGTACGACGTTTTGCAATGTCTCTTGTAAATTTTAATAAATTTTAAGGGGGTCTTAATGTTCAGTTAAGT
Source organism: Pseudotsuga menziesii (assembly GCA_001517045.1). Taxonomy (NCBI): domain Eukaryota; kingdom Viridiplantae; phylum Streptophyta; class Pinopsida; order Pinales; family Pinaceae; genus Pseudotsuga; species Pseudotsuga menziesii. The sequence continues at coordinate 213,496 of LPNX010736080.1, forward strand.
CTTCGAATCAGTGGTGTGACTACCCCAATCTAGTATCTCTCAAGTCAAAGAGGGAGTGTTGGTGCGCTCAAAACAGTAGAAACAAGTCCACCTGTAGCTCCCAAGTCAAACCCCAATGCCCTGGTGCTCAACAAGGAGGACGTAGAATGCCTAGAGACCCCCATGGTCTTCTACTCCAACTAGCTTTCGAGGTCACTGTTTTTAATCAACCGAAAAAATAGCAAGATGGATGCCTATTAAACTAGATCCCCCAAACCTCTCTGCTTTTCATACCCTTGATCCGAGTTCCCTAAAGAGAGATAACGGAGGGCAGAGGATATATGGATGAATGTTAGGTTGTATGTTACTCTTTGCAAAATTTAAATGACAAGAAGTAAATTGCAGAAATAAAATAACCCACAAGCCTCAAACTGAGCTTTGTGCCACAAGGCACGGTGCTGGTACCTTGAGGTACTTGGAGTAACTAAACTGTAGAACAGAAAGCAAAACTAATCTAGATGCTTGCTTGAAAAGAAATGTCCAAAAAATAAACTATAAGCTGGACCAAGTATGCTAACCACACAACAATCTTTTTGAAGGAGAAGGTGGGTAACACTGAAAAAAATCTAGATCTATTTGAAATGGATAAACAACAACTAGTGATCTACTTCCTACTCTTCTTCCTAATCTACTTACCTATAGATTACAAATGTTTTATAAACTTTTTGGAGAATACCCAAACAAAACTTCTCTTTGGGGTTTACAAATATCAAAAAAGAAGAGAGAAATGTGAGGTTTTTGCACCCCTTTTGGAACTGGTTGAAGGTTAAGGTATTTTTGGGTTAATTTGGGTAGCACCTCCCCTTTACCTGTGTAAAATCTGTCACAAACAAGTTTGCTGGAAATCACAGAAAACTCAAAGAAATTATCAGAAAAAGTTACTCCAAAAAAATCACTAATTTAGGGCAAAAATCTGATTGGAAAAAATAACTGAAATGTGATGTTTAGAGGGTTGGATACTGCCAGCCACCTAGATGCTACTAAAATATCAGATCTGAAATGTTTAATTAAAATACTAAAGATTTAGGCGCTTAAAAATGGGTTTTTACCACTATACAATGGTAGAAACCTTAGATCTAGAACCCTAAAAAGAACAGATTTAAAAACAAGAAACCCTTGGAGGAGCCCTTCTTAGCTTTAGATCCCTGTAAAACAAATCTATTAGAGCTGCAACAAGCAAGCAAAGAGATGAGCACAAAAATAAATCCTACAAAATACTTTGTAGAATCTTACTAATCTACTCACAAATGAAGATCGAAGTACTTCTACCTACAAGTCTCTCCACAAAATACTTTGTGGAGAGCTTCCAAGCTAAACAAATGCAACAATAATTGATAAATCCACAAGGTTACCTCACTAATCCAAGCATGAAATGAAAGAGATCCACACCAACAATTTGCCTCCAAAGCTTTCTTCTATTAAGCCCAACTAGGGCAAGATTCAATACAACAATAGCAAGAGGCTTGAGCCAAATGCTTGAGAGGATATGAGAGGAGAAGAGAGAAATATTTCAGCAGCATAACCTTAGCATGAGAACCAATAATCTAATGAGGGAGGGGAGACCTTCTTTTATAGTTGAAGATGTCCCAAACCCACTCCTAAATCAAGGGTCCAAAACATAGATCTAAACTCTAGCTCTCCTCCACCCTTAGATCTAGGTTTGTTGACTTTGCAAGCCTTCCACCAATCATAAGCAAGAGCGCCTCTTCAAATCAATGGTAAAAAAGATAGATCCATGTCACAATGAAGCTTAACCCTTAGATCTAGGGTTTCCATGACTAGGCGCCCACCTTGGGAGTAGTTTTAGGGTTGAAGCGGGGCCTCCTTTGACTCAAATTTTGATTTTGATTTTTGATTTTTTTGATTTTTATTTTTTATTTCACGATTACCAGACTGCTTAATGTTCTGTCATTTCCATCGTTGAATCATGAGCTGAAGATTGCTACTCTATTGCTGGGTCGTGACCGTAATCTTCATCCACATTTTCGTTTTGGCTATCTTTTTCCCCTCACGCACAGACTGAGAATCATTTTCCTTTCCTAGTGCTGTCTGTGTAAATTTCTCCAGCGATTGCCTTGAGGAATTGCTGTGGGTTCATAGTTGTTGTGGGCTGCTGTTGGCCACAATGGATTGACTGTGTTTTTCCCCTGTAAAAGCGTGAATAGCTGTTTGGCTGCTTGCATGCAGTGGATTGTCCTCGGACTGCTTTGGAGTGGTGAAGGAGGGCCTGAGGTGCTTGATAAACCTGGTGGATTGAGAACCACGCAGACAGAGCTTCTGAGTTGGCTTTCTTCTCCAAAACCCCTGAAGAGCATTGGAGGGAAGATCAGGGTCTGAGGGACTGCGTTGTAGAGAAGGGACTGACTTCCTTGTGTTGGGTGTGTGTGGTTGTTGTAGAAGCCAGGCTGGCTCTGGTGTTGGTGTCTATAGCTTTTTAGTGAGCTCACCAGCTTAGCATTAGCCTTTCCTAGCTCCTGGATGGCCTGATAAACCCAACTTTTTTGGCTTGGCTGATCTGTTGTTCGCCTGATAAACCCAACGGTGTTGGCTTGGCTGAACTGTGTACCCTTGTGGTGGTGTTATCCTTGGCTATGTGTAAGTTTGTTTAGTTCCTTATTCCTTGGGGAATCATGCCCGGCTTGGGGGTGGCAGCGGTGCTGAGAGATTAAAGAGCATGCGGGCCTATGGTTGGGTGGAACGTTGCAGCGACGTAGCTGGTTGCGGAACAAGTTCTCTATAAGATAAGTACTCTTGCCTAACTTGTGTCTGCAATTATATATTTACCATTGATGAATAATGATATACATGTCAAATGCTGATCTATATATGCATGAATGCTGATTGATATGTTTTGCTTTTGTTGTGTATATGAATGATTATGAATCGTAATGTGTTTTATGTTGTTAAGTATCATGCTTTAGCACTATATGCATGTATCTTCATGTTCATGGGGCTAGATGCCCGGATGATTTGACGTATAGTAGTGTCCTCTTCGTCGGTCGGAGGGTCAGGGACGTTACATAAAACCTAACGAAATTCTGCAAGACTATAGGAGATGTCTAGCATGGCCATGAATAACATCTTGAACCATTAGCCATCCCATGGACTCGATTATTAGAACGCTCGTTCATCACTTTGGAGGATTTGAGTGAAAAACCCAACCAATTAAAATCGTTAAAGAACTAGATTAATCAGAAGGGAAAAAAACACTCGATGAAGGGGACTTCCCTAATAATAAGGTCCATGGTGTGGCATCCATAGCATATGACCCACACTAGTACATAGAATTACTTCAATTTTTCCATGCAGGAGAGCGGACATTTCGTTTAACAAGGGGCAAATTGCCCTGCAGAGTGAAAAATCCTTAGATTTTTCAATGGTACAAATTGTACAATAATGTACATCTTTAATGTACATGACGTTGCCACCTAGTTGAAATAGGTGGGCAACAGTGTCTTTCAGGAAGTAGTCGGTAGTGGACGACGGGTCGGTTTGAAGTTGTCGATAAATTGCAAAAAAGTTGCAGTCTACCGAATACAATTGAGGCCAAGTAGTGGTGTCATAGCCCTGTATACTCATCACTGTAAAAAAAATAGAGTAATGGGTGGTTGAATTAGGCAATCAGCTGCGACATTGGCTTTACCTTTTTGATACTTAATTACCAACTGAAATTGTTGCAGGTAATTAATCCACTTGAGTTGTCGACTTGTTTGTAGCTTCGACTGGGACGAGGCGAACTGTAAAGGCTTGTGGTCAGTAAGGATGACCGTTTGCTTCCCTAGAACATAATGTTTCCATTGCTTAAGGGCTTGCATAATGGCATACAGTTCCTTTTCATATGTCGAATACCTTCTAATGGCATCGTTGAAAGTTTCGGAATGAAAAGCGACAGGGTGACCAGACTGAGTGATCACTGCACCTAAAGCATAGTCCGACGCGTACGTCTCAATCTCAAAAGGCTGATGCAAATCAGGTAACACAAGTACTCGTGCAATACAAAGCTTGTGTTTGAGCTGCTCAAAAGCTTGCTATTTCGTTGATGTCCATTTTAATGCAGTTTTTCCATTTCCCTTAGTCAACTGATTAAAAGGCCAGGCTATGTGACTGAAGCCGAGTATGAATTGTCGATAAAAATTCGCCAAACGAAGAAAACTTCTTAGTTCATGAATGTTTTGAGGAATGGGCCAATCTTTGAGGATTTGTACCTTGTATGGATTGACGTGAATGCCTACAGAGTCAATTACATACCCCAAATATTTGATGTTGAATGAATATTTGTCCATATGCAGATAGAGTCGATGTTGTCGAAGAGTGTGGAGGACTTGTCGAAACTGTCGGACATGTTCTTCCCATGATCGACTGAAAATCAAGATATCATCTAGGTAGACAATGACACACTTGTCAATGAAAGGTCGAAGAATGTCATCCATATTTCGCATGAAGGTCGCAAATGCATTGGTTAAGCCAAAAGGCATGACTAACCATTCAAACAATCTTTCCTTGCTTTTGAAAGCAGTTTTCCATACATCAGTGGGCTCGATCGAAATATATGGTATCCCGTCTTAAGGTCGAGCTTAGTAAAGAACTTAGCACCTTTCAGACAGTAGACGAGTTCGTCGATCCTTGGAAGAGGGTATCTGTTCTTCACCGAAATCTTGTTGAGAGCCCGATAGTCGATGCATATGCGCCAAGTCCCGTCTTTCTTTGGAACGAGGACGACTGGACTTCCACAAGGAGGAGAGTTGGGTTAGATGTGAACTTTGTTGATCAAATCTTGAATTTGTCTGCGAATCTCTTCATTCTCGATAATGGATCTTCTATAAACAGATGTGTTAGGTAATGAAGAACCAAGAATAATTTCAATGGAGTGTTTTACCTGGCAATATAGAGCTACTTCGTTTAGCTCTTGAAATACGTTCCGGTATTCCTCAAGAATGTTGTCGATCTGCTGTTGTTGTCAAAAGCTGCACTGGTCGGTGAGTCGACTAGTTGGTGCAGTCCTTTTGGGATGCTGAGGCTTAATCATGATCAATGCGAATTTCTGAGCATGATTGATGAGCTTTGTTTGTTTGGCAGGTACCATCGCAACCATTGGTGTAGGTCGTCGCTATGATATGCCATACCACTGGTCTCGTACTTTGACAATCACCTTCTGAGGCCGTGACTAATAACTCCCATATTGATCCCATAAGTAAGGTTTCCCAAACAGGGTGTCGGCTATGGAAAGCGGTGCCATGTCACAGAGTACTTCATCTTCAAAAGGCTTAATGAAGTAGGCGAGTCTGCATTGTCGGGTGATTCTTAGTTCTTTCCCATCCTTCATCCAACTGATATTATAAGGCTGAGGATTTGGAGTGGTGACAAGACCTAGTTTCTTCTCGAGATCTTCAGAAACAAAGTTCTTCTGGTTACCATTATCTACAACCAGATGCAATGGATTGTTTTGAACCCATATCTGTGTATGGAACAGGTGCTTTCGTTCCTCCTCGTCGACGATAGTCGATGTCAAAAAGGTCCGATGCTTCTGGGCCAGATTCTACGAGAGTTTTGTCGAACAAGTCCGATGTAGACAATTTTGCCAAAAATGTCTTCCGAGCCTTGCATTCAGACTTATCATGCAGTGACGAATTGTGTTAATCACATTGTTACCAACTTATTTGTACCATAGTTGGATTACCTGAGGCGCTGCCATTTGACAAACATGATGAATGTTTGTATTCCAATGCATCAGATGATCCGCCATTTGTGCCTAGCCAGTGTTGGCTAGTTAGTTTTTGTTTTAAGTAATTAATGACCATGGCCCCATGGGGTTTGTAATAAAATGTGCTAGTAGGGTGTTTTGAATGGTTTGGTCTCCTAAGACGTAGAATTTCAACTAAGGTGTTCCAGGGAGTTTTTTGCCCTTGTCAATTATGCTTTGCCTATAGCCGAGTATAATCGACGAGGTTTTCTCCCGCTTCCTCCAAAGCTGGAATGCCCGATTTTGAATTCTGGGCCTTGGGGGGTTATTAGAGCCCAACTGAGTATGTATAAGCGTACTAGACATTATTAGAATAGACTATGGTCATGTCTTAAGTCACTAGGACCCTCAGAAAAAATTCCGAATTTTTTTTACCGGACGCGTTAGATTTTTAATTTTTTAATTTTTCCTAAGTTTTTAATTAAATTTTTCCATAGTTTAAATGGAAAAATTTCAATTTGTAATATGTCAGTCATCTGGAACCCGAATTCAGTGATTGAAGGCTCTAACCTTAAGCCAAAAATCATCAATGATCAACCAGCCAGCTATCCCCAAGTTTTAGAAGTTCATTCAGCCTCATAATTAATAATTTCTCAAACAAGTCATTTACGGAGAAATTATTAATTAAAATATTAAAAATGAATATTTTGGAGAAAATAAAAAACTCTCCAAAATTAACCAAATTGAATAAAATAAAAGGCTAAATGACATGGCAATGGGCATTTATGATGATTCAACTCGGCACAAATCCTCTTCAGTCAACAATCAAAGAGCATTAAATATACATTCAGTTAGCAAACTTGTCATCTCCAGCTAAGCTCACGAATTGGATGATTTGGAAGGCAGGGATTGGTGTGATGATAATTACGGAGTTGGGAAATAAATGAAATGAGTGTTTGGTGCAAACCCTAAGGGTTTTGGCATCTATCATCTCCAATCAACACTTACTTCAGCTCACGCCTTCCTCAGCAAAGCTCACGCCCTCATCTCTTCATGGTTGCACCCTCAACTGTGTGGGTTCTCTGTTGGGTGGAATTTGATGATTAGGGTTGGGAGTGGGGGTGCCTTGCCTAGGTGGAGGCCACCCTTCACTCATACCAACTTTTTGTTAGGTTTGGGCTCTCTTTCTTGTGCCGAGTCAGCTAGATTATGGGGATTGGCCCTCATTTGATGGGGTTTGGTTTTAGGGTTTTAGCCTTCTCTCGTTGTATAAATAGAGGCTCTTTCAGCTCTATTGGGGGTGGATGGTTTGTGTAAAGAACCTCTGGTGAAATATTGTACTACTTGTTGCTCTCATGCAACCATTTTGAATAAAGAAAGGCTTTGGAGGCTTATGCGGTGTAGATTTTGGATGCATGTGTTATGGTTAATGAGGTGATATAATTTCAATTTCTTTTTGCTTTGCTAATTTGTGGGTATTGATACATGCTTTAGAGGGCTTATATAAGCACGTAAGAATAGACATTTGTAGTCTCAAGTTGTCTATTTATTTATTTACTTCCAGAAATCTAAATGAGCATTGTTTTATTCAGTTATATTTCATGCTTTTTTGATTTCAATTAGTAGATAATACATGATCTAATCCCCTTTTTGGCAAGCGTGTCAGTCTTTGATTGCAGATCACTCCATTGCACCGAGTAAAAGGTTGAGCTAAGTTGCATCTCCTTTTCTTGGAGCCAAGCACAAGTTTCTAGTAGCTGCATGCTAATTGAGATTCAGGGTGGTTTCAAAGATTCAAGATCCAAATGGTTCCATCTTTTTTTTTCACCCCTAAAATTAAAGTTTCAATTCTTTCACTTTATGTTTGCAAGTAAAAATCTGATCTATAAGGCTAATCGTTTTCATTTTACTTGCTCTCATTTCTAGATCTAGGAAGTGTTTAAATTTTACATTTAACTTGGATCTAGTTAGTACTTGAAGTAGCATAAAAAACTCTATCTTTGCGCAAGTACTAAGTGTAATTTTTTAGTGTATTTTATTGTCTAATCCATTGTTTTATAGGAAAATAGCTCGCTAGTTTTTCACTTTTCATGACAGGTTTAAGCGGAAGTGTTGACAAAAAATTGAAGTTTCAAGCTCCAAAAAACACTCCTTTTTCCCCCTTCTTCATCCCCTTTCTCCAGGTTACATTGAAGACCTTTTCAAGATCACAAAAGGAGTCCCAACTTCAAGAGCTTTTGTTAAAAATAATAAAGAGCAAGTGAGATAAAGGCTCTCACACCCCTCTTCCCCCATTTTGGGGAAACTTGTATCGTCTCTTTTATTTTAATGTTTGCATAATAATTTGCTAGAGCAGAGTAGGAAATAGTAGTTTCATTATTTAGAAGCTTGCTTTCATAAAAGTTGAAAAAAGAAAAGTTTCCTGTTTCATTACTTAGTTAGTTCAAGTTTTGTTTACTTTCTTTTGATATACTATTGCAAAAACTTAAAAAGGAACCAAAATCTCTTGAATCTCACCATAAGGTGGATCAAGAATGCTCTTTGTCAGAGAGTTTGTTTAATCTTTCTGTTATTTTCATGCATTTTGCTTTTTCAACTTGTTTAATTTCTAAGTCTCTTGAACTTTTGCCGGAATCCAAGTCAATAGCACTCTCTGTCGGAGAGCATATTAATTTTTGCATCATCCTTGTGTTGATGAAATTGTCATTGATGCTAACATGGACTTGCAGTGGCCCCACATGTGATGTCTTGATGTATCTTGACCATAGAGGCCCCCTTGCGTGGCTAAGGTGGTTGAAGAAGCTCATGAAGCCCCTTGCTTGATGAAGAAGCCCATGAAGACTTGGAATCCCTGATGAAGACCATGATGCCCTGGCAAAGGTCATGGAGCCCTCTACTTGGATGGCATGATGGCACTTTGATAAAACCCTTGTATGTATTATGATGGTGATGACCTTATATGGTCTCTGGCATGTGGTGGATTCCCTTGCCTTGAAAAAGAAGCCTTGAAGGGTCGTGGACATGATATATGAAGATCTCAGGGTTTGTAACATCTTGGGCCCACATTTGATGGTTCTAGAATTTGTTTCTTGCACAGGAAGAATCCCTTGACATATTGAAGATAATTCATGGGTAAAGTCAACACAATCTTGTTTGAAACTCTCTAAATATGCAAGGTCGGCTCCAAATATGTCAAGTCGGCTCAGATATTTAAAATTAAAAGATAAGATTGCAGGTCGGCCCATACAATATCTACATGTCGGCTCAAATCTTTAAAGTTCTTTTTATTAATAAAATAAATTAAAAAAAAAAGGCAGGTCGGCTCAGCAAAACGTGGTGCAAAAAGTGTATAAATACCCCCATCAAATCCTTGTTTTTGTGTGGAAAATTTTTGATGGAGCTCTGAGGCAGCCGCAGAACAGTAAAGGAAATTTTTGGGAAACACGTGGGCTATTGACTGAGATTTTTTAAAGGAGGCATTCTGTTGATTATTTTCTTTTTACGCTCTTTTTCATCTTCAGATCTGTATGTGAAGCAGAGATTTCATAGGCAAACAGAGAGAGAGCAATGGTTTAAAGAGATCATCCATTTTTCTTGTGACTCGAGCTTAGTATACAAGGAAGAGAGAGGACGAGTTTCCTGGGTTTACACGAGGGCACACTCTCTGCTGGTTAGCAAAATCGTGGGCATCAAATCTATGGTCATCTCTTAGTGTAGCGACTTACCATCTTGAAGAAGAGTTGCCAAGTGAAGGGGATTCATGTGTGTGACAGCCATTAGAGGAGAAATCTGCATGAAATGAAGGGAACACTTGTAGCATCCTGCCAAAGGAAGTTGTGGTCATCTACAGCAGCCTTCAAACTTGTTTTGAGTGCTTAAAAATCTTAACAAAAGGATCGAGTTACTCTTGGGTAAAGGCAGCCACAAATATAGCAGCAGTTCGTTGGCTGAAGGAGCAGTGTATTTGAAGATTTCGTGGGAATACAGGAGTGCTCTGAATTGAGATTTGTCTGAGGAACTTCGCTAACTGTGATCTGAATCTTTTCCACAGGCCTATGTCTCTTGGGTCACTGCTGCAACCTACTATCCTCTGCGAGTTTTTGTTGGTGTGAACTGTTCAAAAACAGAGAGAGATTGCAGACCTGAGTTCTTCATGAAGGAGCAACAAATTGACTGAGTTTTCAGATAGCAGTAAGAGCCTTCCTTGTCATCTTTGTGATAGTCCAGAAATTCAAGCATGAAAGCTTGAAGGCAGCAGCAATGGTTTCCTTTTTCGGGAGTCTGAGGAGATAATGACAGGCTGATTGTGAACAGCATGATGAAATGTGTTGAGTGGATTGATGAAGACTTGGTGCTTAGTTGATGACATAACAACATCATGATGAAGATCTTTTATATCTGATTTCTGAGCAGCAGTATGAGTAATTTGATGGAAAGAATGAGAAAAATGTTGGGCATAATGAAGCTTGGACAGACTGGTTGATTTGATGTGCATATGGACAATGTAGAGTTTGTGGACAGAATGGAAATAGGGCAGTGGCAATGACATGTTATGTTGTGGACAGAATTAATATGAATGTACAGGCAGAATGATGACAAGAGGATGATTCAATTGTGGACAAAGTTGTAATGATGTAATGGATGAGTGAAATTGACTGCTGACTAGTCTGAGATTTGAAATCATCTACAGTTTTACTGCTGCCTTCTTTGGACAGTCCCACAGTTCACAGTTTGAATAGAAAATACCCAGTCCATGCAATTTTGATATACACAGTCCAATTTGACAGGGTTTGAACTTTGAAGCTCATAGTTCAGACTTGGGATTTGGATGGAGTCTTTCTCAGCATATAGATAGGCCCGAGTTTCTTCCACAGATCAATTTTTGATGCTTCCAAGTCCAAGCCTGATACACAGGTCAGTTTGACATGTGTGTTGGGGTTTAGTTGCCTGGAAAGAGATGTGCTTGTATACACAGTCCAGGAGGTTGATAACACAAAGCTGAGTGTGGAGTGTGATTAGTCCAAGGCTGAGTTATCCTAATGAGACAAGGTATGTTCAATTTATTTATTCATGCTGAGATTGTACATTTCATACAGAAATTGCAGAGTCCAGTTTTGGGTGAAGTTCTTAAAAGGATATGCTACAGCATTGTGGTCAAGCCCTGATATCGCAGAAATTGTGATGAAGTGAAAAGTCCAGAGGTAGCAACAGTATGTGGATCTTTTCAGTAGATTTTGTTGTAGTGGTTTATGTGAAGTGAGTGAACAATATTGTCTGCATAGTAATGATACAACTCCTATGCCTTGTCAAGTCATACACTGATTGAAGATCTTCAGAGTTGATGCCAGTCCTTGTTTTGGGACTTGCTTAGAGTTCAAGCTCTGCAAATTGAAGACACAGTCCTAATACTCAATAAGATTTTGAATACATCACAAGAATGATGCTCAGCTGAGGCTGATGACAGTTCTAAGTAAAAATGACAGTCCTAGAAGCTGTTGACGAAGTATTCTGAATGATAGCACTGTGGGCCTTTGAAGTCCAAGTGAATGCAGATGATAGCCCTAGTATTGACAGCTCTAATTTGTTGATGATACAACCAAGTTGAGTAACATACATAAGTGTAGGAGAATGACAGTCTTATGCATATTGACAGCCGCTTGAAAAGTAGCTTGACAGTTTATGCTTGATTGATTCAATGTGAAGATGAACTTGCAGCAGAAGACAGGATCAACAACCAAGTGAACCAGAGAATGGTGATTATATAGCAGTAATACATCTACAGCAAAATACATGATGATTAGATGACAATTGGCATGGCAACACCAGACTTGATATGTGGATTGATGAGGCTTCTTGAGCAGTGGTGGATCAGCAAAGCAGAGATTGTTGAGCAGACCATGATGACTTGACAGTGAGCAGCATTGATGATGAGCAGATGAGCATGATCAGAGTTGAGCAGATGATCAGCAGTATTGACCAGCAGCTGAATAGATTGAAGAAACAGATGATGTTGATATGACAGTAAGCTTTAATGTAAATGCAAGCTTGACTTGTTTTTTTTTTTGAGGTTAGGATACCTCAAACCCTTCTTAGCAGGGTCTAAGAAAACCAGGTAGGGTCTTAGATGCAGAGTAGGTGCTCTATGTATCAGTAGGTGCTGATTTTGCCTAACGGTTGTAGCCAAACCAAAACTAATACAAAAAGATTACAAAATTATATGGTGTTGTGTTCTTTTGTGTTATGGTTCTTTATGAATGAAATGCTTATGCTATGTGAATGATGTTTATGAAATGATTATGGTAAAGTAATGGAATGATGAATTGGTAGCTAACCGTGATAAGCTAAGAAAGGTTTAAAATTGGCTTCACATTGATTCACCCCCCCTCTCAGTGTCTACACCTCGCACTTAGGCATATAAATAGATAAGACTCTTGAACTTTTGTCATAAGACAAAGTCAAGAGCGTTCTCTGTCAGAGGATTTTAATTAATTCTTTTAATAAAATCTTTCAACTCACATTCCCTTCTAATTAATTTACTTCGTTGATATCCTTCACCTAGTATGCTCTGTCGACTTTCAAAGTTGGGCTCGTACTTAGAACGGTGAACGAACTTGCTAAGTTCGCAATAACAACACAAATAAAATTTTACCCCACAACCAACGCACCGGCGTTGTAGAAAGCATTCAAGTCTATTCTCAGTAAGGGCGCCGGAACTCCCTGTTGTCTTAGGGTCACGGCTAGCTGGTCAATCCTCCAAAACACCAGCCCGAGATACTGGACAGATCGACATGTCTAGAACGAAATGACTTTGAACACTTTCTCGGTTGGTCTCTGATACCTTTTTTGTTTCGAAGCCATAATAAACAAGACCATTAAAATATTTAAAACGTACCAAGAGCACTCGCATAACATATCCACTAGCTTTATTTCAAGACTTGTATCTTTGTTATTCTTCAAGCATTGCAGAACTTTGACTCCATAAGGCACTGGTCTATCTTTTCATTCGTTATTATTAATCCGGACCATTTGTCTTTTGATTTATAAAATCTTTGTCTGTGAATGCACTTTATTTTTACAAGTACTTGATATATTGTCCATCTTTTAATCCAGTGCAACAACGTGGATTGCCTTTGTCTTGTGTTCAAATTTTCATAATTATAATCATCTTTCATCATAATAACTCCTAAACAACACCCATCTGCATCATTCGAACATTAAAACTTAACTTAAACACATTGAGCCATAGAAACTCTTTGTTAGGGACTACCCCCCTTGGCTTCGTTAGGAGTTAGTCTAAACGGAGGAGCTAAGAGTAGGTGACAGTAACCTGGCTCTGTCCTTGCCCCCAAGGTCACACCTCTCCCACTTCCTAAGTGAGGAGATAGCTTTCGGAAGATTTCTGTTGCTGGTGTGCAATCGGCGGACAACACACACCATTTCCTGGTAGGTGGTTGTTTGCTTCATTCCCTTTTGTATTTCTAAAGGTGCTTTTTGCCATGATCTTGCTTTGGCAAGGTTAACTGAGAAGGGTGTCTTGACTTGTCGGATGTTCGACATGTCGGCTTGGTCGCGAAACGTGCTTTTCCTTTTTGTTTAGCTTCAAGCTTACTAGCATAGTGGTATTAAACTAGCAGCAACAAGGAAGGTCTTCTTGTATGCAAAAGACTTAAATTAGGAAGCCAATTGTATTTAATTATTTTTCCTAAGTTTACTTTGGAAAATAACCAAAGTGATCTAAATTAACTTTAGTGAACCACTAGTTAAAGTGAAAGTGAAATTAGGGTTTTTGCTTTACCACTAGTTAAAGTGAAAGTGAAATTAGGGTTTTCGCTTTACCTAAAGTTATAAAAGAGAGATCAATTGGTGGAGAGAACACACACACTTGTATTTCGACAGAGACAGGATACAGACAGGGAGAGAAAGTTAGACAGAGGATTTAGCTGAGAAGACAGAGGAGCAAGCAGCAGGATCATCGAGCTTCATACAGCTAGGCCGTACACTCACACAGGAGGGTGTTGAGGTTTAGATGGGATTTGCTTAGTGATTCTGTCGAGTGCTGCATTCACCAGGTTTGGGTGAATTTGCAGTGATTGTAAAAGTTCCATATTTTCTCATAATAAAATCTATATTTGATTGCTGCACCGGTTTTCCCATCTTGGGTTTTTCAGGGGGTTTCCATACCCAAAATAATAGTGTCAATATCGTGATGTGATGTTATGATTTATTTCTCAGTTTTATATTCCGCTGCATACTGTAAAAGATATTCATGTGTGGTTATCAGTTGATATTTTGCATGCACTGTTTATCCCTAGTTGAATTTTAAAGGAAAATTTACATGGTATCAGAGCTCTGGTGAGCTAAAGCTGAGAGATTTGCAGCAACAGTGATAGATCAGGGACAGATCTATAGGAAGACACAAACCTAGACTTCCATATCTAGGGTTTGACAGGTACACTTCACTATGGTTGTGCAATTGAGAGTTGAGGATAGACTCCAGGGTGCTCAGAACTTTCCTACATGAAAAGAAAGGATCACAAGGATCCTGGATGTTAGTGTAGAGGAGCACATTAACTCCACGAAGGTTGCACCCACAGATCCGACAGATCTAGTAGCTTGGAAGAAGATTGATTCCAGAGCCATGTTGATTATCATGGATGGAGTGAAGGACCATATAGTCCCTCACCGTTCTGGTAAGAAGACCGCATTAGAAATGTGGAAGGCTTTGGAGAGTCTGTACCAGAGCAAGAACGAGAACCAGAGGATGGTGTTGCAAGAGAGGATGTGCAGCACCAAGATGACCAAGGGAGAAGGAGTGATGCCTTATCTCACGAGGCTCACACAGACCAGGGATGAGCTTGGAGCTGTTGGCTCAAAGACAGATGATGAGGAGCTAATTTGGATAGCCCTCAATGGCTTCTCTAAGACATGGGACACCTTTGTCAAAGGTGTTGTGGCTAGGGAGAAGCTCCCTGATTAGCAGAGACTATGGGATGACTTTGTGCAGGAGGAGACCTACATGGGTCAAGGATCAGGCTCATCCAGCAGTGCCCCACAGACTGTGGATGAGGAGGCTCTAGCCCTTACAGGGAAGAGCAAGGGGAAGGCAAAGAGGAAGAAGGATGGTAAGAAGAACCTTGACGTGTCAAAGGTCAAGTGTTTTATCTGCCACAAGCAGGGACACTTTGCCTCCCAGTGCCCAGACATGAAGAAGAAGAGTAACACTCAGATGGTTGGATCTGCAGAGGTGGATGAGTTCAGCAGGAACTTCGATGAGGAGTTTTGCTTGATAGCTTGCATGGCAAGCACCACAGGGAGCAGCATATGGTACATTGACAGTGGAGCATCTAGTCACATGACTGGACAGAAGAGATTCTTTAGAGACTTGCAGGAGGGTGGAACAGGGATCCACGTTGAGTTGGGTGATGATGCGCGGTATCAAGTGCAGGGAGTTGGCATTGTTTCATTTGAGAGGGAGTCTGGCAAACCCCTCAGTTTTACTGATGTGTTATATGTTTCAAGACTGACCCAGAACCTTATATTAGTCTCCACTCTGGAGGACAAGGGATATCAGGTGAAGTTTTGTGACCATAGAGTGTATATCAGGCCCAAGGGGTCAGATAGGAGCTTGGATTGGGTGATTGGTAGAAGGAGTGGGAAAGTGTACAGATTACACTTTGAGCCTACAAAGGCTCTAGTCAGTAGCAGCAGCAGCAGTCAGGGTGAGTTGTGGCATAGGAGGAAGGCACACTTGCACCATGGAGCACTGAAGCATTTGAGACAGGCAGTCATTGGAGTTCCTCAGGTTGTGCTTTGGGGAATAACATCAGGAAGCCTTTCCCACAGAGTGAGCACAAGTCTAAGGAACCCTTGGGCTTGGTGCATTCGGATGTATGCAAACCTATGAGTGTCCATTCGTTCAGTGGTTACAGTTACTGCGTAACCTTCATTGATGACTATTCCATGAAAACCTGGATCTATTTCCTGAAGGCCAAGTCAGAGGTCTTTGAGAGGTTTTGAGAGTTCAAGACTCTTGTGGAGAACCAAACAGGAAAGAAGATTCGGGTGTTGAGGACAGACAACGAGGGTGAGTACACTTCCAATGAGTTCATGGAGTATTGTTCGGTTGAGGGGATCAAGAAGGAGCACACTGTGCTCCATACCCCACAGCAGAATGGAGTTGCAGAGCGGAAGAACAGGACTATGGTTGGAGCAACCAAGGCCATGCTATTTGATTAGGTATTACCACTATTCCTCTGGGCCGAGGCATACGGGACTGCAGTATACATTCAGAACAGGTGTCCCCACACAGCCTTGGGGAGGAAGACACTAGAGGAGGTCTTCACAGGCACTAGGACAGATGTGAGTCACATTCGCATATTCGGCAGTGTCTGCTATTGTCATGTTCATGCTGACAATAGGAAGAAGCTGGACCCTTCTGGAGAGAAGGCGTTACTTGTTGGTTACAACGAGATTTCGAAGGCATATAGAGTTTACATTCATGCTCGCAGGAGGATCATTGTGAGCAGGGATGTCCAGTTCGATGAGGGCAGGGCCTTGCGGAGATCTTTGGACTTACTAGTAGAGCAGCAGCCAGCACAGGAGTCAGGAGTCAAGTTGGAGGAGCCAGATGTACAGGTACAGGTACAGACATAGAGCACATGTTCTAATGGTCAGAGGGAGTCAGGTGGATAGGATCCTTCAGTCATTGACTTGAAGGATGAGCTGCAGCAGGAAACAGATATCCAACAGCCGCAGCAGCTTGACACTAGGCCAAGGCCTAAGTGGTTTAGATCCACAGTGCAGGATTCCAGGCAGGTAGATCCTCCATAGACATCTTTTAGACGGAGTGTACCACCAAAGATGCTTAGTTATATGGCACTGATGACATAGTTTATTAACTCTGAACCTTCTAGCTTCGGGGAGGCTGCACAACATGATGTGTGGTAGGAAGCTATGGTTGAGGAGTATGACTCCATTATGAAAAACCAAGTATGGGAGGTTGTGCCGAGGCCACAAGGGAAAAAGGTGGTGGGATCCAGATGGATCTACAAGGTGAAGCATGCAACAGACGGAAGCGTGTAGAAGTACAAGGCACGCTTCATGGCAAAGGGGTTTTCACAGAAGGAGGGTATTGATTATGAGGAGACCTTCGCCCATGTTTCTAGGTATTCTTCCATTCAGACCATTATCTCGCTAGCAGCTGAGATGGGTTGGCGTGTCCATCAAATGGACATCAAGAGTGCCTTCCTCAACGGAGTTATAGAGGAGGAGGTGTATATTGAGCAGCCAGAGGGGTTTGATGTGGAGAACAGGGAGACGCATGTATGCAGACTGCATCGAGCTCTTTACGGGCTCAAGCAGGCACCTCGAGCATGGTACTCGAGGATTGACAGCTATCTACGGGAGATGGGATTTCAACGGAGTGAGGCTGACCACAACCTGTACTTCTTGACAGTTGAGGTGCCTCTCATACTGGTCTTATATGTGGATGATCTCTTTTTGACAGGAGATGAGAAGCTAATTGGAGACTGTAAGTCCAACCTTGTAGTAGAGTTTGAGATGAAAGGCCTTGGGCTGATGCATTACTTTTTGGGCTTGGAGGTTTGGCAAAGAGATGGATGCTTCTTCATCGGACAAGGAAAGTATGCAATAGAGATCCTGAAGAGATTCAGGATGGAGGATTGCAAGCCTATGGCCATACCTCTAGTTTCCAACTAGAGGAAGATTGATGCATCAGGATCAGACATATTTGATCCTACCTTGTATCGTCAACTTATATATCTGCTCAACACTCGACCAGACATCAGCATTAGAGGTATAGTAGAGTATGGATTGGTTTATGAGCGCATGGGGAGTGTACAGTTAGCAAGTTTCACAGATGCTGACTTGACAGGATATGTAGAAGACTGGAAGAGTACTTTAGGCTGCTATTTCAGCATCGGATCAGGGGTTGTCTCTTGGTTCAGCAGGAAGCAGAAGTCAGTTGCATTGAACTCGACAAAGGATGAGTACATGGTAGCCAGCATGGCTGCTTGTGAGGGTATGTGGCTGAGGAAGTTACTTGCAGGGTTGTTCGAGTGTGAGCTAGAGGCTACAGTAGTTCACTGTGACAATTAGAGTGGCATCAAGCTATCTGAAAATCCAGTGTTCCATGACTGGAGCAAACACATAGACATCAGATACCACTTCTTGAGAGATTGTGTTCAGTGGGGAACCATTCGGTTGGAGTACATACAGACAGATGAGAAGGTGGCAGACATTTTCACCAAGGCACTTTGCAGACAGAGTTTTGTGAAGTTCAGGAATAAGTTGGGGTTGCTACCGAATCCCTTCCTCGTTGAGAGGGAGTGTTAAACTAGCAGTAACAAGGAAGATCTTCCTACATGCATGTGTTCTTGCATGCAGAAGACTTAAATTAGGAAGCCAATTGTATTTAATTATTTTTCCTAAGTTTACTTTGGAAAATAACTTAAGTGATCTAAATTAACTTTAGTGAACCACTAGTTAAAGTGAAAGTGAAATTAGGGTTTTCGCTTTACTTAAAGTTATAAAAGAGAGATCAATTGGTGGAGAGAACACACACACTTGTATTCCTACAGAGACAGGATACAGACAGGGAGAGAAAGTCAGACAGAGGATTTAGCTGAGAAGACGGAGGAGCAAGCAGTAGGATCATCGAGCTTCATACAGCTGGGCCGTACACTCACATAGGAGGGTGTTGAGGTTTAGCTGGGATTTGCCTAGTGATTCTGCCGGGTGCTGCATTCGCCAGGTTTGGGTGAATTTGCAGTGATTGTAAAAGTTCCGTATTTTCTCATAATAAAATCTATATCTGACTGCTGCACTGGTTTTCCCATCTTGGGTTTTTCCGGGGGTTTCCATACCCAAAATAATAGTGTCAATATCGTGATGTGATGTGATTTATTTCTTAGTTTTATATTCCGTTGCATACTGTAAAAGATATTCATGTGTGGTTATCAGTTGATATTTTGCATGCACTGTTTAGCCCTAGTTGAATATTAAAGGAAAATTTACAAGTGGAATGCATTCACAAGCGTATTGAAAGTTAGAAACTCTATCTCTTGCTAAATGTACGGGGACAATCCGTCGAAGTACTTCATAACAAGCAATTTCTCTTCTTCTTGAACGCCAAGTCTCGCCATGAGTCTATAGAACTCGTCGGTGCAACTCTGTATGGACTAGTCGTTCCATTGCCTTAGCTGCTGCCACTTCTTATACTGCTGTTCAATGTACTTGGGTGGGTAGAACTCCTTCTAGACGTATTTGATAAATTTCTCCCACGTGTCTATGGGGTCTCCTTTCTCGATCTTTGTCGATAGATTTTCCCACCAGCAGTGCACAGAGGTCGACATCTTTAAGGATGCAATGGTGATCTTTTCGGATTCTAAGAGTTGATTCACATAGTAATAGGATTCCAGTTGTTGCACCCAATTTTCTACGAATTCTGCGTCAATCTTACCTTCTAGATTTGGTATGTCCAACTTCATTTGCACTTTGCATGGACTGATTTTGTCGGAGTTGGATCTCGTCGAGGATCCTTTTGATGTTGAGGCGAATCACGTGAGAATCTCATTGAACTGGGAGAACATTCCAATCCGTTGTCGAGCTAGTGCTTTCTCTATGAGTTGCTCTGTCTCGTCAGTTGCATGTCCATTGTTTGTTTCTTCAGCCATCTTCGATCTAGTGGTGCGAGTAGATAAATACTCTGAAGTCGAAGGTAGTATCTGCTTGGATTGTTTGTGAGGGTGTTTGAACAGTGATAAATCAGGTAACCTCGATAGAAGCCTCTACACACAACTTAAGCACGAACAAGCTCTGAATCTACTCTGGTACCAATAATCTGGATGCCCAGGAGCACGACGGGGACAACAATTCGATTGAATGAATTGAGTACTGTTATGGTGAAGCATATTAAGAATGAGCAAAGTAAGAAATACACTACACACACATAAATATATATATACACACACACACACATAGACAAAATGCAAGCGTTCGAACCAATCTCTGTTATTTCGTTACTGCTGTATGATGCACATTACTCTGCTTGTATATTACAATAGTATACATGTTTATATAGAACGCTGAGAGTGCTTGGGTTGTCTGCCTGTTACGTTCAGTTACAAAGAAGTTGGAACGGTTCGGAAGTTCAACCGTTATAGACGATTGGAAGACAAAGAGACAATCTGTTGTAGTCGTGTTGGTCGCCGGTGTCGACGATGCATGTCGAGATGCTGAAACTGTCGAGGTTCGGATTTGTCGAAGTCGATGCTGAACCTGTCAGAGTCGACAAACAATGCCAATTGCTGGGTGGATCAAATGATAAGCACCTTGAATGCATCTAATGTATTATATTTTAGATCTTAAATGTTGTCTTGTCTCTTAAATAGAATTTGACATATAGTGTATTTGTAACAATTACATTTAGATCCAATGCTTTGGTTCATTGGTGTTTAGGGGGGACTTTGGTTCTCCTGTCCAAGATTCCAACCTTGTCCAGGGATCTATTATTTAACCATGGCCCCGGCTAGGGGTGATGCCACTTGCAGCTGAGGAGTTTGATAAAACATGACATTCTTCCCTTGGTGGTATCCAATACCCCGAAATTTAAACCAAGGAAAAAATTTGCAACAATTACATATAGGTGCAATTGTAATTTGTAACTCTTATGAGGGAGTGGTCTGTGTCCTTGGGAGTTGCATAAGGTATCAGTAAGGCATTGGCATTCTTTCTCCATAACGGCCTATCCAACCCACTTGTATTTTGAACCATTAGTTCTTTAGGAGTTTCATATTTGTGTTCTTCCCATTGTACATCCAAGCCCAGATTATTCTTATGTATTTTTAAGCCAGATCTCATGTCTGTATTGTCAGTTAGAACTTAGCATCTCTTCTTTGGTTGCCCTCACCTTGCTCCATCTCTAGCCAAGATCATATATTGCAGTCTTTTGTGCCAAGTGAGGGAGAGGTCAATCAAGCCAATGTTGGTCTGTGAGTAGTACACTTACAAGTGAAACAGATTAAAGGTCAGCTAAAGGAAGACTTAGAAAGCGTGGAAATAATCTAAAGGTTTCGTGGAGTAGGAATTGCCCATTGTAATTGCAAAGTGGAAGCTCTCTGCAGAGCAAGTATCAATGTGAGAACATCAGCCATTGGACTAGACCACAGAGCAAAATGACATGTATAAAACTCCAAAAATACTTGCTGAGAACATAAACTGTAATTGGACTATATTTGAAGAAAATGTTGAGATACATAGGATTTTGGAAGTTTTTTGTATTTGGTGAACTTTTGTAAAATTGATTTCTAGGCAGGATCGCTAGTTTTGTATGAGTCAAATTGAATTGAAGTTGTAAATGCCTCTGAGTATGCTTTGAAAATGAAGTGAGCATTTTCGTTGGTGTAGTTGGATTATCATTTGGTTGGCAAACAGACTTGATTGTGATTCCTACTTATCTATTGTGCTGATGCCTACTCAACCGACTAGCCTGTCTGGCCTATCGGTTATTGGACTGGTTACTAATAGTACTTCTGTAATGCTGAAAGCGAGTACATGTGAGACAGGAGAGACTTGGACCTTCCATGATGCTATATCTGTAGTATTAATCTATTACATAACTCCTTAGAAATTGCTTCTATCGCATGTGATCTATATTATATTCTTTCACTTTGCACAGTTTTATACTTGCCATAATGAGTTCCAAGTACTAAATTGCAACGAATATGTCTTGTTATCCATGCTCTAACAAAGACAACTACCTATTAATGAATTTGATACTTATGAAAAATAGATTAAGGGCAAGCTTTCATGTGAACCACCCTCCTTTATGGAGCCTAGCTGATCTGAAGGCCATCATTGACTGTTGCTGTGAAATATTGCTGATTTAGCTTCTCTTCTTTGCAATGGAGCTTCTTTAACTAGCATACCCCCAAAGTGGGGGAAATGAAACACCAAAGAGAACTTCGATATGTTTCAAAAAATGAGAGAAAGTTGTGCGTAGATAATATAAGTTTATGTGATGAAAGCAAATTTAGGAAAATAAGTGAAAATAAGTTACATCAAACTTTTAAATTGCCACATAAGTGAAAATAAGTTTCCTCCAAAAGGCTTTTGTACATAAAGGTTTTAAATTTGAAAACATTTGGTGAATAGGTCAATGTTTTCGCCTCGATCCTTTGAATGCTAATGGAATCTTACAAAGAAAAAAAGTCCAAAAATCCAAGGGGCATAGTTATAGGAGTTTTCGAAGTTTTAGGTAGCTTTAGAGAACCTCGAAACCCCTAGACGTGGAGGAACTATACCTTTGAAACTGAGAACTGGCCTGGACGGGGAGAGACTATACCTTTGAAATTGAAACTTGAACTATGCGAAACATCAAAATTTCTGCACATAATAATTTGCACAAGCGACACCATTTTTCTCGTCGACCATTTGCGTGGGTCCTCTTATAATCTCATGTATTGAAGATCATTGAATGACCAAATAAGGTTGAGGGGTGAAGAAAATATTTTGTTTCAAGTTTTTAATATCCCAAGTCAATCTTCGTATTAAATATCGATAGTATATAGTCAGGATGTCCATTAGTAGCTTGTTTCTTAATTTTCATGACCTAATGGATGTAGAAGCCAACCCCCTTCTGCTCACATATTGTAGCTCAAGGGGCACAAGTTTTGATAGACATAACAATTCCATTAAATTTCATTTTACCTTTTCTCTTCACACATAATTACATGACCAAAGCATACACGTAGATCCCATTAACACTTGACTGTGCCCATGAAGAGTGGTTTTCCCTTTCTACTTGAAAAGAAGAAGGCTGATTGTTAGCCCTAGTATCCCCATCATAACTTCAGTCGGTTCAATCTTTTTCACTTATAAAAATACATTTATAAAATAAAGGAGATCTATATACCATCAATTATACTTTAAGCTTTTAACTCTCATTTATTATTATCCTTGAAAAAATTAAAATATAAATCCCGTGTCTTTTTCTTGAAACAAAATTTCAATTAGGCTCTGAAAAAATTAAAATATAAATTCCCCTTCTTCTTCTCGAATCAAAATTTCATTTAGGTAAGAACCAACAGATTTAATAAAATAATAAACACAATCTATGTTTTCTCAAATAATTTTGATTTGGAATTATAAAAAACAAGTTCTATATGCAGAAGAAATCTTAATTTATCATGGATTTATACTGGTATGGAAAAGCTGAAAAGCCTGTGTATAGTTTAAAAGCTGAGCTTCTAGTCCCTTGAATTGCCCTCTCTGTGTGAGGTCAGGGGTCACCAGCGTTGGAATTCCACTTTAATCCTATCTATCATAGAAAAAAAAATTGACGTTTTAGTGTTCAACATTCTGCTTCAACGAACGTTTTGCCTAAATATATACCTGTCAATAATAACACATTAATATAACTTATCTTTATGCCATGAAGTTTTCAAAATTGTGATGGTTGGAATTTTGAAATATAAAACTAAGCATAATGTAAACCTACTACAGGATCTCCTCACTGCTATAGCATATAGTTCATTTACTACTGAAAAGAGATTGCTGTAGCTACATAAAACTACCCAAGGCTACCCAGTTTACTGTAAATGACTGCTGACTGCTGATAAAGAGACAACTTTCTCGAAGTAGCTAATTGCATGAGCTATCCAATCACAAATAGTAAGCACTATTTGTTTTATAGGCACTACTAATTCTAGTATCGGAAGAAGTCAGAAGTCAGAAGTAGGAACTATGAGTTCTCCTTGTGGATAGCTCTTCTAGTAGCTCTTTTTATATTCTTGAAGTTAGTATGAGTGAGCTAGGGGATATACTTAGTGTCCTGTTTGGTGCCAACAACTCTGTGGTTGACTCTTAGGAGTTGTTGTGATAAGGAAAGAATCATTGCCTTGCCTGGTAGCAGCACTTAAAAATAGAATCAGACTACAAAAATAAGAGACCATGCAAAAATAGAATCTTCCAGTAGGTCTTTTATATTCTTGAAGTTAGTATGAGTGAATCAGGAGATATGCTTAGTGTCCTGTTTGAGGACAAAAACTTTGTGGTTTACTCTTAGGAGTCCTTGTAACAAGGAAAGAATCATTGCCTTGTGTGGTAACAACAGTTAAAAATAGAATCAGACTGCAAAAATAAGAGACCATGCCCATTAACCATAGAAAAACACAAACATCACAATTACTCTGTTTAATTGATCATGGCACAAATGTGCTGATGTATTTACTCTAAAATGGAAATTCCTTCCTATCTTCCCTTTACCAATAAAAGCATAAGGGCAGCTCCATTAAACATAACAGATTGTTAGCAGATACTTGAGATCAACTTCTTGAAATCCTGAAAGAGACTGAAGTGACTTGCAATTGTGGAAGGCAATACAAGATCAAAAAATCTCTCACAATTCTTGTTCAAAATTGATAATAAATTTAGCATTTATATTACAATTACATTTCAACCCTTCAAAACTTTGTTGAAGGCATAGTTACCCAGTTCGAAATCATGAGGGGTTGAAATGCTTGAGATTTCAAAAAAGTTTGAAAGGTTAGAAGAAAAGTCCATAAATATGAAACATATAAAATTACACATATTACTCTGAAATTCAAACATTTGCAGGAAAATAAGTAAGCACATAAAAGCAACACTTGAAAAGGAGATATTTCATAATATACAGTGCTTTTAGCTTGTAAAGTGAAGGAATTCATCCTAAGGGTTCTAACGTAGGTTTTTATTTTGTTTATCAATTGAAATCTTTCTTTTTTTTCCATGTGTTTTTGTTAAGGAAAAGTTCAGAGGTTTTGTCTGGACCGGTTCGGCCACTCTGAACAATTTGGGGTGAACTTGAGCCAGGTCTAGGCAAACCTTGTAACTATGGCGTTTGGCGACTTTCCAAAGCCGGTTTGCTCTGCTTTTGTTTAGTCTAATAAATTTAATGAAGTTAGAACTATGCAATATTAGTTTCCTACAGCAACAGCTCCATCTATATGTAGATGAATAGAAAGACGTCAATAGATGGTAATGGAGCTTGAGAGTAACTTAAAGAAAGACTCCTTTTATTTACAATTTAGTTATTAATATGTTGACTGGACTTAACTACTTGTGGATGCAACCCTAAGTCATTACATTTTTATCTCACTTTTACTTGTGTCTTGCAAGATCAAGTAATGGCTTTTGTATTGATAATCCGTAGTAATGGGCAGGGAAGATAATGAACCCAAAGACGCTGCAATTTTGGACAATTGTAGACAATCTGCTACAACTCCCTGCTACCAATAACAACATAACTGAAGTTCAGCTCAATTAAGTTATTGCAACCAAAATAGATTGTTGGTAGATACTCAGCTACAACTTCCCAAAACCCTGACAGACACTGAGGTGACCTACAATTGTTGAAGGAAACTTGATGAAATGTTGCTTGATTTGACATAAAATTATAGGAGAAACAACATGTTCCTAAATTTTGTGGTGTCTGGATTCCACAAGAAACCAATGCGGTGGTCTTTGGCTTCCTGCACGCTGCAATTCCCCTTCCCGGCTTCCTGCATGCTGCAAAAGAGGATACAGAGTGCACACTGCTATGCGGCTTGCTAATTGCCGGCCCATCGTGGATTCGGGCCATGATTCTGACCCATCATTCATCACCAGCAGTGGCATTCACTAAAAATTTAATAGAGATACTTAGAAATTGGCAACCCGGCAATGCCTCCTGTCTCGTTGCCCCTAGCTGGCAGCAGCCCTACAGGTTACAGCTATTGTCTAATAGCTTACCGAGTCCTTACATGTTAAATAACTACTAATGACGTTTTCAGCAAAGGTTTATGTTAACCAGCTAAAAACTCATGAAAATTGTACCCATGGAGTCCGAGCTTAGCACACCATGAATACACTTTCTCTGAGGTGATTTGCAGTTTTCTCATCAATTTTGTGTAGTTACATCAATTCACTCTGAATTTGTAGTGGCGTTATTTATGATTTTGCAGTGGGTTTATTATCCTTCATTCTCCACGAACATAGTAACTAATTACATCTATGTGTTTTCAACAAATTTATAGGTTTTAAGTAGATATGTTAAAGAAATTCGCCATGAGTTTGCCTCCGGAGCAATCCCGTCCAGGTGTAATTTCAGCAGGTAGATATGAGTTTGGATGGGAGCCTCACCAGATGCAGCTGTAAGTAAAGGACCCACCAAGCACAACTACGCCACCACCACCATCAGTCCTGCCCTGATAGCCATTGTTGTAGTTCTAGGCAGTGCTTTACTGGTGGTAAGTTACTACAAGATTTTTGCCAAGTATTGCAAAGCTTCTCGAAATCTTATCGATGGAGACCATTTTTCAGGAGGAGACATAGGACTTTGGAGTCTGGACTCTGAAGAGAATATACAAGTTGATGCTTATTCACTGGAAGGATTCCAAGACCTAGAAGGTTGGCAGATAATTACTCATTCATATGGCCTGGATGAAGCGGTGATCAGATCCATTCCTCTGTGCAGGGGTTTTTTTCATTAATGCTGACGGAAACCTCGAGTTCTATATCTCATATATGTATCCCTTCAAAGTATTACAAGATTCTTTTTTATCCTTGTTCTGCCCCCCAGTCTGAGCACGCTGAATCTGGGAATGGGGCTGAAGCGCATGCTCGAAAACTCCTGGGACTCGTGTTTTCTACAGGAGGCACGTCGAGAAGCGTTCCTAGTAGTGAAGTCAACGACCGATAGGATGTGGACACGGGGAGGCTCCTCACAGGCTGTCGACAGACGACGAAACCTTTTGAGGACAAGCCCCTTAAATAAGACCTTCGGTGTAATGACATCCTAGTTTCATTGTATCAACCATACAAATCTGCATCCCTGCTCTCGTCATTTTTTGACACAGATCCATGGTCTTGTCTGCATAGTATTGTCTTTAAAGGAGCCTTTGTAGGTTGTTTTCGGAATGGATTATATCCTTTTGTGTTTAACTTTAAATGAGTGATACACATATACGAGCTTTGTGTTTGTTCATCAATTACTTTTTTCAAAATCCAATAGCTATTTACCTATAAATAGCATCTTGTTCATATTTTATCCATTTTCTAAGAAACTCTCCAGAGGTAGGGACACATCATGACCCTATATGACTCTCGTTTCATATGCAAGTTCTTAGAAAAAATCATTCCCTCTGCTCTTCTTTTTTTAGAATGATATTCTGTAGAATTGCTGGTTTGCTTAAACTCTTTTTAAAAGCTGTTTGCAGGTCAGAGAAAAGCGCACTGCAGTGTTCTTACAATGTTTGTAATCACGCCATAAGTCGTCATTGCACACATTACCAGTTTCTTCACTGTATACCCTACTCGAGCACTATACTCAGAAGGCAACGGCTTATAATTAGCTGTGTTCAACAAACGCCAGGGAGTGTTTGGGGACAAGCATCTGAATCGAAGTCTCTCATGGAGAGTCTTTCACAGGGTGATGCCTATCAAATAATAAATGCAATCACTCCACCACTTGATCCAGGTCGTCACAAGGGCCAAGCAGGTAAGTATTGCTTTTCGTGCTTTTATTGAAACTCATCTATATAGTGTATGCTGGAAAGCAAAAAACAATATTTAGCTACTTAACTAGATTGTCCAGGAAGGGATCACCATTTCGGGCATATAAATTTGATGATGATTGATTATTTATAACATGGCAAGTCTATTAAACCATTTTATGTCTTTGCCACTTGATTACAAATATATCATCTCAGTTTGGGGTTTAGGGTTTCAAAAGACGTAAAATGTTTTCTGCTGAATTTTTGCAGAGTGGACTTTCAGTATGTAATCAATGTTTTTTGGACAGGACAACTTATGTACCTTTCCCCCTTCTTTTGCTAAATCTCGTGCCAATAGTTTTAATGTTTCCTTCTTTTTCCATAGATCTTTGTTGTGTGTCTATAGTCTACAGTTTTCAAAGGGTTGACCTAAGATTAATCAGATTGTGGTTGCAAATTGGGCCATGATGCAAACAAGATATTAGTATATTGCCCAAATGGCTTGTATTGGCTTGGTATGTTTTCAATGTTCATGGAGAGTTTATGATCTGCAGGAAAGATAGCTGTCATTGGTGGTTGCCGTGAGTACACTGGGGCACCATATTTTGCAGCTATATCAGCCTTGAAAATAGTTAAGTATCTCTAGTTATAAATTTCCAAAAACTTGAAAATTTCTTTTCTATATTAAAATTGGATTGAAGCTCAGTAGTCAGAATGTACTGAACTTATCAGCTTAAGTACAAGGATTGATTTAATTGTCTTTGGAATTATTTTAAGACATGTTCTGATAGTCATTATCCTGATAGGGTTATCACATATTTTCTCTTGGTTTTGCAATGTCACAGGGTGCAGATTTATCTCATGTTTTCTGTACACAAGATGCAGCAACAGTTATTAAGAGCTACAGCCCTGAGTTGATTGTGCATCCTGTTCTGGAAGAATCTTACAATATCAAGTGTGTTCTTGGTGCCATATTTCTCTCTTCTGATGTCTAATTTTCATTTTTTTTTTGCTATTCATTTTCAATTCTACATGCTTTCTCTGACTTTGGGATGGGATATTTTGGATTGTGCCAGCCCTGATTTTTTGTTTTGCATTTGCTCATTAGGCTGCGTTGACAGACCATACTTTTGTATAAAAGCTTGTACATATTGACTATTAATAGAGTTTATAGTTTTAGCAAATACATGCATTGACATTCTAGGAGCAAATAGTAGATTACACATGCAATTGTTGTTTGTGGTACTGTTTTACGCAAGCTATGCTACTTCCACAGTAGGTGCATTCTCACTTTTAATTTCTAACACACACAGAGATACTACACTTGCTCTTAGCCAAACGGTGATCCTTCAGGTCCAACATGTATCAACGATGCTCTTATGGTATATCTGAAAAATGTTTGTGATTGTGTGAAGTACATTGTAAGATGTTTGCAGGAGAGAACAATGGAGTCAATATATAAACAAACAGCTGCCTATACTGACTTAGAGTTCATTGCATGTAGATTTGATGAGAAAGAATCTGTCCGCAAGAAAGTGCTTGAAGATGTCAAAAAATGGATTGAACGGTTTGATTGTCTTGTTGTTGGGCCTGGGCTTGGCAGGGATCCATTTCTTTTGGTATGTAATGTTGTCGGGCAAGGTGAAATAGTTTTATATGCTTGTGTTGTAGCTTTGGTACTAGTCCATACTCTTTATATTTTTCCAGTCTTCTATCCTTCTTGTGCATGAGCATATATAAGGCCTTTTTTATATATTATAAATAGTAACTGTTTGAGTTGGCATATATGTATGCATATGCAACATTCCAATATAGAGGGATGATTTAGTTAACTAGGAACGATTTTGTTAAAGAGGAACTGTTTTCCTTCATATGAAGAAGTTGTAGGGATAATTGATCAGGGGGAAGACGGATTGACTACATATTATAATCAACCAGCAGATATAGACAATGGATGAGACTTGGAGTTTGTTGAGGACGCACCTTTATTCATATGCCTATATGTTTGCTAAGGTTAATGGGTTTGGTAAAAAAGGGATTTGATGATGGGCGTTGATGTTTTGTGTAGCTTCGGAAGATATTCTTATTATATTTGATCATGTAATAACCCTAAAAGAATAATGCTAAAACATACTCTCAAGAAATCAACTGAAATTAGACAAGTTAACCTCATAGAAATCACTGGGTAATACTGCCCCAACACTAGGTAAAACTGCCCTAGTGAAGTCGGCTCTGTAGCGAAAAGTCAGCTAGAAAAGTGTATAAATAAGGGGGCGCATTCCTCATTCGGACACACAAGCAAGTTCGCTCAAGTAGTGTCACGAGTGCACAAAAGAGAGAGAGAGTAGCTGGAGGAAGACTTGTCTTGAGGTTATCTTATCTTATCTTTGCTTCTTGGGTATCTTTTTGTGAGAGAAATGTTCGTTGTATCGACATTGTACTTTGTTGACGAATCTATATTGAAGAAGTTTGCTAGGTTTTCTTCCCTTGAAGGTGTTAGGTATAACTCCCGATTCAATTCTATTCATGGCTAATGCATACATTTATATATTACATGTGGTGGTTGAGCTTCATCAACCTTTTCACCTTTCTATGTAACTGTTCAGCTTCCTACATA